>CM068348.1:42827610-42892610 GCA_034769755.1 Odontamblyopus lacepedii
GGTTTTGTTTTCTGCAGTGTCTCCATGAGGATGTTATTTTTTTTCTGGGAATGTTAATGTGAAATTATCTTTCATTTAGAATATTACAGAATATTATTGCTTAGAATATTACAGGTGTATTTATAGCAAACAAACTCTCCATGGATCTGACCTGGAACTCTTAAATAGTGAAATAGTTTAAATCAGGATCTAAACAGGACTGAGGTCTAATTCAGGACTTATTCAGGACTAAACCAGAAAAGTCAAATATATATGCACTGCATAAAAGGATTTTCTAGCATAGTTAAACTGACTTGAATTAAGCAGATTAATCTTAAAAGATCAATTTTAAGATTTTTTTTACTTAATAAGATGAGATTTTTTTACTTGTTTCAAGATATTCCATCCTGATTTATCTTATCTCGATATTACAACTTATTCTGAGCACTTTTTATATTAACTCAGTCCAGGTTAAGCCTCTTTAACTTCCTTCTCAAACCAATAAGGTGAAAAATCTTGCCATAAATACTTGAAACTAGTGGTTTCTGCTTAGAACAAGATTCATATTTCGTCCTGGTTTAAGAAAACTTGGTAAGTGAAAATTTCTTACTGCACTGGCAGAAAATTTCATTTAAAATAGGGCATTTTTACCTCAAAATTGGTATTTTTGTCTTATTTTTGATAGGCCTTTATTGCTGTGTGTGTTCCTCTCCCTCCACAGTTGTTGGTCTCTCACACTCATCAGCTCGGGTCCTCTATAACAATAATAATAAGAATGCATCAGTTTTATATAGTCAGAGATGCTTTACAGAGCCTTATTCATTCTCTCCACACTCGGTGGACTCTACCAGAGACCTTGGAGCTCGAGAGTTCTGCGCAGTATCTCTGTTTTTCCCAGTACTGCACTTTTCTGGACTGACATATCTGATGTTTTCCCCATATCTGCTGTAGCCACTCCTCCAGTCTGCGGATTACAGCCCCGAGTGCCCCGATCACCACGGGCACCACTGATGCCTTCACCTTCCAGATCTTCACCAGCGTTTCCTTGAGCCCCTGGTATTTCTCTAGTTTCTCGTGTTCCTTTCCTCTGATATTACGATAAAATTGAAATAATTGAGTTGACTTTTTATATCAAAAGTGACCTACTTTAGCCACTCACAGCAGAGGTCGTGTGAAGGTCTCAAAATGAATGTGTTAAACTTTTGTAAATGGAGCACAATGGTGAAGTGAAGTGGCTCTTCAACTCTCTCATATCATGTACGAACCAAACACTCAGCAGCCTTGTCTTATATGTCTGAAAAGCACCTGGGCAATGCAGATCAAGTGTCCTTCTCATTCACACCACAACATTAAGCGGTAAAGCAAGAATAAATCCAGCTATCATCTGTTTCTTGGGTGTTTGCAGCAGTAGCCACAGCACCACTACCACAAATAAATAATGCACGTTAAAAAGGTTCAAGTTTATGTTTTGGAGGTGGTTAAAGGAACTGTGTGTCACCTGACCTCTTACAGTTTATGAGAAAAGTCGGACAATCACGACTGAGCCTGAGTTACCAGAGCCTTAATCTTCAGATATAAGAAACATACAAGTTTTTCTCATTCTCTGTATATGGACAGACCTCATGTGAACGCTCAGAACCTCCAGAATTCTCTCACTGAGCTGCAGAGGCGGCACTAGCACTGACTAATGATTGTCTGTAGGTGCTGGGGTTTAGGTAGTGACCATTCAGACCAGAGAGAGGCATTTTAGGTTTAAACTAGAGCTCTAGTCCTTCAGTCATTTAGTTGATTAATTGGTCAGTGGAGTCAACCAAAATGTGTATTGGTCGACTAATCCTTTTACTGTAAAGATTTATATGGGACAACAACGAAAAGGAGAGGCTAGAGAGCGAGTTAGCTGGAGATTTGGCATTCCTTGGTGAGATAAGAAGATAAAATAATCCTTTATTGTCTCCCGTGGGAGAAATTTGTCTTGGGACAGGGGGTCACGGCTTTAACACAGAGACAGGACAAGACAGCAACAGAAGCACCACACAAACATCCACCATAGAACAGAAATAGATAAGAAGCAAAATATGACCATGAGTGATACAGGAGCGTTAAGGCCGTCTTTACAGGGAAGACCTTCACAGTCTTGTCTATTCATAATTGCACATTCCCTAAGCCTATGTGCAGTTTTGATTGCACATCCCCGGTATTTAGATAGAAAAACAGATTAAACTCATGACTCACGGGTCTAATCTGTCTTTATATAAATATGTTTTTTCCTGGTACTTTTTCTGCATAAATAGTTAGTTTGCATGAACTAGTCTGTGCAGTTTGGGTCAGATACACCATCCATCCATCCATCCATCCATCTTCTCCCGCTTAATCAGAGGGGTCAGATACACATATATACAAAATAGTTTTGTGAGCTTTTGCCACACCCCTTTTTTAGTTGACTAATTGAGCAACAGGACTTTAACAATCAAGAATTTCTTTTGTTGTCTACAGCCTTAGTTTAAACCAACTCGATTTCAGTATTGAAACTAACCCAAACGAGAGACTCATGTGAGATTTCTGACTTAATTTTTTTCAGATTAAAATTTAGGATGTTATAATAGGTCAAAACTGCTAATAAACATATATTTTTGTTTGTGTGTTTATTTGTTTGATAACTACCACTTTGGATAATACTTTACAGAATACAATACGCCTGTCCAATGCCTAATGTTTGATTTAAAGACGCAAGTAACTTTTCTTCTTCATTTTCTTGTCTCCATGAAGATGTTATTGGCTGCAATGTTTTCCAATAAGAAGAACGGGAATAAAATACATGTATCACGATAAGTGAAATGCCATACTGTGGAATATTCCTCACAAAAGGCGATTAAATCTCCATGGAGACAAGCAGGCGGCGCAATTCCCATCAGTAAAATCATCAACAAGGTTAGCGCAAACAGTCAGGATTGTGGAGATATTTTTGTTTTTAAAAAAGTTATTTGCTGCGGCTTTGTTAAAATGCAAATAAAAGCGTCGATTCGAATTCACCGTCTTAATGCACTAAACTGTTTATTCATTTCGAGATATTTTAATTCAACGCACGTAGGCTAGAATAACTAAAAACAATACTAAGCTTCTGGCTGAATAGCGACAGTCAGCGAGCCAATCAGAGTGTGCGTAATGCGCGCGTAATGCCGCCTCTTCGCTCCAGATCCAGCCCGTGTTTTCCCTCCTCTGCCCGCCACCTTATCCGGACCCTGCGCGTTTGAGTGAGCGAAGCCGACTCTGTTTACGGCACAGATTCCACGGAGGAGCGGACACGGAGCGAGGGCGAGCCGCCGTCGGATAGCCTTGGGACTACTATTATTACTATAGAATATACTATTGTATATTCTATATACAATAATTCAAAGTACGGGCGTATTTTGCCCCGCTGGAGGAGCTCTTGTTGTATATAGAATTCTAGAATCGGAATTCCACCAATCAGATTGCAGCAACAGAACTTAAAGACACTACAAAGCTTTAATGTGTCAAAGCTCAAAGAAGCAGAGAATGTGGGTTGTTCTCGCTTTCAGCAGCAGAACATTTGAGAAGAGAGTTCAGATCTTTCATGAAGACAAAGCTTCAAAGACTTCAAAGCTTTGAAGTGTCCACAGACAGACGGACGGACAGACGGACAGCGCCATACCATAATACGTCCCGTCTTACACAACGGGCGTATAAAAACAATTGACAACAACAAAACTGAACACTTTTTTGCAGTTAATAGATGCTTTTATTTAAATGAGTGCGCATCTACTCCTCAGTGGAATCGTCATGAGGAGGAGGGCGGGGCGGAGCAAAGTCGGCCATGTTGGGAAGGTCAAACACCACACAGCAGCTCAGGGCACCACGAGGGATCTCCATGTCCCGCACCTGAGTCCAAACTCCGGTCCTTGCATCAAAACATTCAGCACAATGAATGCTGCCCGGATTGTACCCGCCTACAACATATAGCTGATTGTCAACAACCTCAATGCCAAAGTTGCGGCGCTCGGTCCACATGTTGGGTAGGGGGCGCCACGTGTTGGTTGCAGGGTTATAGGCTTCAACAGTGTTCAAACGGGAATCTCTATTTAACCCACCAACAGCGTAGATTTCATTGGCATAGGCGATGACACTGAGCGCAGTGCGCATGGTGGACATATCTGCTATCATGGTCCACTGTTCGGTTAGTGGGTTGTAAGTCTCAGCTGATGCCAGGTAATGTTCACCATTAAAACCTCCACAAATGTAGATCTTTCCATTGTACACTGTGCTGCTGGCATCGCCCCTCTTTTCGTTCATAGGTGAAATCATGGTCCACTGATTGGTCACTGGCAAGTACCTTTCGGCTGTCTTCAGCCAGTCCCATCCATCGCACCCGCCTATCGCGTAGATCAAACCATCCAGCAAAGTCACACTAATGAAGCACCTATATGAATGCATGGGTGCTAATTCTTGCCACGTGTGAATTGCCAGGTCGTACTTGCAGGTAGTGTTGCCCTCAGACCCTCCAATCACGTACACAGATCCATTAAGGAACACTGTGCCGTGATGGGCTCTTGGAGTCCAGTCATCATTAACCACACCCACCCAGCGATCGGTGCGGTTGTCATAGACTTCAATGCTGTTGGTTGTTCTTCTGTCTTGGCTATAGCCACCAATAACCATAAGCACCGCACTGGGCAGCCTTGGAGTGGCTAGACGAGTGGGGGGCAGGGAGGCATTGTACCTCCTAGCTCCTTCATCCAACATCACCTTTATGATCTTCTCCTCCACAATATTCCAGTTATGAATGTAGTGGGACAGGTTATATCTAATCATGCACTGAGTGAAGTCATCAACATGGATCAGACCCAGACGGACTTTTAGTAGGAGGTCGGCCAAGTAGTGGTGCCTTTCCTCAGGAGCATGTGCAATCCATCTGATGACTGCCACTAACACGGTGGTCTCCTCCTTCACGTTCAGCCGATCATCATCAATGACTGAACACAGGTCTTCCCTGGAGAGCTGGAAGAACTCTTCAGAGCTGGTCACCACCTCTTCGAAATGCTTCAGGATGTATAAGAAGGCTTGTTTCCTCAGCTGGGGGTAGTAGTACCTGTTTGAGATACCCCATACAGTGATGCAGTTTGTGGGGTACATTTTCTCCTTCATGACCTGACAGCAGTCTTAGGTAATGCCGATCACATCTTAGTAGTCAGCAGCTATAAAGAGCTCCTGGAGGTTTTCCTGGGTGATGTGCACCACCCGGTGTAGCAGTAGTCCAGGATAATCTTCATGATATCAGCTGACACATTGGAGATCTCAAACACCTGGCAGTCAGGGCTGGACCAGTTAGTGAAGAGGCTTTTAAAGTATGTGCTGCAGCTACACAGAACCAGTTTGTGTGCTGGGAATTGCACGCCGGCCACGTTGAGCAAAGCATCGCACAACTTCTGCTCCCTCCTCAATTCCTCGAACACAGTGTTCATGTTTGGTTTTGTATTTGAAAATGGATATCTTTGCACAGAGACATGTCTGTCTCTCTTGCTAACTGTGATCGTTTCCATCTCTGTCTTTTTATCTTCCATCTCTGTCCTTTTATGTTACGTGCCGTAGATCTGAACTCTCTTCTCAAATGTTCTGCTGCTGAAAGCGAGAACAACCCACATTCTGTGCTTCTTTGAGCTTTGACACATTAAAGCTTTGTAGTGTCTTTAAGTTCTGTTGCTGCAATCTGATTGGTGGAATTCCGATTCTAGAATGTGATGATGTCATACTCATACTCCTACTGCAAGAGCCAGATTTCCCTATTGATTATCCGTCCGTCTGTCCGTCTGTCCGTCTGTCCGTCTGTCCGTCTGTCTGTGGACAATTTCTTGTCCGCGCTCTAACTCGACAACCGTCTCACCTAGGAATGTCAAACTTCCAAACTGCACCAACAATTCATCTTTAACTAGGTTTGACAAATTCTAACTTAATTCTATATACAATAATTCAAAGTACGGACGTATTTTGCCCCGCTGGCGGAGCTCTTGTTTTTTTTAATGTCTGCTCTGTGCCCAGGTTAGGTGAAAATGGAAAAAGAAGGTGAATGAATACAAGAGTAAGGTGACCAGGTTTTCAAAATAAAAAAACTGGGACATCCCTGGTTTGGGTTGGTTGGTAATAATAAAATTGTGAAACAAGTGCATAATTAAGGAAAATTATTCTGCACTCAGCACTAATGTGAGGTAGTATCGTCACATTTCCTTTGTGTTTTGGTCATTTTTAATAAGATTTTCTGTGTTTTAGCTAAACAAATGACAGTTTAGGCCTCTCTTTACTGTTGGGAGGGATCAAATTGGTCAAAAATAGGGACACGTGGGCCATTTCTTGTGTAAAACTGGGACAAATCACTGGTTTTGGATAAATCTGCTGGGACAGGGGACACAGGGCTCAAAACAGGGACTGTCCCGGGTAACAGAGTGACAAGAGAGAGAACAAGGCTCTATTACACTTCTACACCTCTGCAAAAGCTCTAATGAAGGCTTTCTACTTGACCAAACTGACAGTGTTGCTCTTGGGCTTCCTCGGCTGTAGACAGAGCTGTTTGCTGCTTGTTTGTGTGGGGGACACGGTGCACAGCCTATAGTTTCTACGTGGAGCTTAGCACTGTGTAAGCCAGCTAACAGCCAGGGTCAGGAGTACCCTCAGCGCAGGCAGAGGGTAACAAGGGAGAAGATTATACTCCGCTAATTATAACTACAGCTTCTTGTACTCCATGCTTCACAGGAATACTGTCAGTGCTACTGTCAATGCTACTAAAACAACTAATAATAACATAATTACATTTTTGAATCATGAGGAGAAATTGCCAACATCCATCAGGGTAAAATAGAAGGAGACTTTTTAATTCCGAGATAATAATAAATGAATATTGCAATAGTTGTTTTGACAATACAAAAAATAAATGAGAATAAATCAGATGAAAAATACAAATAGGACAAAACTGTTCTGTAGTTTTTCAAATAACAGTATGAAGTGATATTTCTGCATTTGGTGGTAAATTTCTTTCTTTCTTTAGTCTCGTTTTGTGTCATACTTGAAAGTCTAGTAGCTTGGGGCAAGCGTGTGTGCTGGTATCACTTTTTCAGCTTTGGACAGGGTAGAAAAACACATATTTAACCTATAATGCATTATCTGGAAAATAATTATAATCCACTCTTTAGTTTTGGTATCAAATTGGTCAAAAGTTGTCACACTTGGGATATTTCTTGTATATAACTGGCACAAATTAATGAATCTACTGGGACACAGAGTCCAAAACAAGGACTGTCGGTAGGCAACTGTACTGCATACCTACCTACAATCATTTCATTTCACACTATTTTCTGTTGTGAAACAAAGTTAACCAGGTTTTCCCACTTTAATGTTCTCCATTTGAACTAATTAATCCCAGACAGGTGTCATCTAAAACGGCTATTTAACCCATTTATTCCAAAATTTTTCCCAGACACAAAAATATCCAAATCATGTGTCATTAGTATTTGAAACAATCAATGTGTGTGTGTTTGTGTGTATGTGTGTGTGTATGTGTGTGTGTGTATCTGTGTGTAATATTAGGTAGAAAGTTCGGTAGCAGCAGAAAGTGAGGTAGAACAGTTAGCCTGTGTGTATTAGCATGTAGATACAATGGGTTATCCCACCGGTCGCTATTGTTGCCGGTGACATGTTTGTGAGTTCTATGACCATATATCAGTTCTAGACACCTTAAACATGATGTGTTCCAAAAATCTATGTCCTACCTTCATGTTAACATACTTTTCTAATCTTTTCTTTGGGAGCGTTCTTGCTGCCATCCTCTTCTGACAATTCATAGTGAAAATGTGACACTGCACATATTTCATTGAGACTTTTAATTATTTCAAAATCCACTGTAAATGCATTGACAGATCATTCAGTGAGATTTTTATAGCCTTAGAAATGAAACTTTTTTTCTAGTTAGATTTAAAACACTAAATTACTACTGTAGAACTATAATTATAATTATAATTATAATTATAATTATAATTATAATTATAATTATAATTATATTGTTATTGTTTTTTTTTTGTTTTTTTTTCTGCACAAAATTATCGCCTCGTCACGTGCTTTGTTTGGTCGCCTGTGATTGGTCGACGTGCGTTGCCCTAGAGGCCACGCTGCTTCAGTCTGGCGGTTTAGCAAACCCATCTACAATAAAAACACAAACTACAAACTAAAACTCTTTACCTTAGATATAATGGCTCAGCGGGGGACAGGCCGTCCCAAAAACGGCATTTGGTCCGACGAATATCTCCGGGAACAGGTTTGACAATAAATAAGCCCATATTTTGTAAATACGTTAAGTTAAGCTAGTCTGGGTCAGTTATCTAACTTTTAAATTATTATTATTAGTATTATTACCGCCATACTTAACTACGGCTGTGTCCCAAAGCAACTATTGTACAGAAAGGCCAACGTTAACTAACCTGGTCCTCGCATGTTTACAAAAAGATAAATTTTTAGCCTAGATAAAAATGAATAAATATTAAAAACAAAACATAGGTTTACTACTACTACTACTACTACTACTACTACTACTACTACTACTATTACTACTACTACTACTACTACTACTACTACTAGAGTTCGGCGGTATCCAAATTTTGATACCGTTAAACCGTCTCCACATTTTCCCGGGGTATACGGTATACGGTGGAGCCCGCTGGCCAAATGGCAGCATGCACTTATACCGTTTAGAAACAGAAAAGCAAGCATTACATAGGCCTAATGATACTGAAAACATAACAAAACATGTAAAAATTTGTAACTTTTATTAACAAATGTTTAAAAAGTGTCAACCGACAGAACGAAATAACAAATTGTCTATGGGCTAAAGCTAGCTAACAAGACATAACCAAAAATGTGCATATGAGAACGCAGCGGAAATGCTCGTTTGTATATTTTTAAAATATATTAACATGAATCAAATAAATTAAAAGTACAACTATACAACATTTCGAACCGTTTTTGTACGTCAGAAAAAGCCACTCCTTATTGAAAATAAAATGATTAAGCTATTGAATGTTTTTCGCCAGAAAAACCAGCATGTTCACTTTTTCCGGCTTGAGTAGGGCACGTTGTGGGTTGACAACTTTACTACTAAAAACTACGACTGAAAAGCAACAGTGAGTGCAGTAACTTTTCAGGTGGCTCTGTGCTTTCCACTCGTGTCCATGGAGATGTCATTGCTTTCCCCAGAATGTCCCACAGTATCACATTAAACCAATTTGCCAAAAAAAATGCCTTGAAAAACCTTGGATTCTTACTGTAAGCAGGGTCGCCACTCCATAGATATGACTTGTCTCCGTGCAAACACATTGTATTAGAGCGAGAACTACTCCATATAGACAAACTGATGGTGCAAACATTTAAATTAGTAAATAGTTCACTTATATTTTAGTTGTACTCTATAATTGTGAGTTTGTTGAGTTCACTGATACTTCCACAGGACGTTCTGAAAGAGTATCTGCGGAAAAAGGCGCAGGGAGACCTGGCCGAGCAGAAAACTCAACTGCTAAAGGACAACATCCTCACACCGGTATATGTTACTTTGCCTCCAGAATGTGTAATAGAGTGTACATGTATGTAGAGGCATGACACGTGTCCCCCTGTCCCCTTGTCCTTTTGTCCTTTTGGCCCCCTACTTCTTTCTTTTACCACTTTTACTCTCCGGCTTTTAACACCCTGTGAGTTGTGTTCTCTCTTGTTTTGTTTAACAGATTTTATTTATTTATTCATATGGGTCTATTTCACTGGTTTTACTCCATTGTTTTTATGCATTGTTTTCATTGTATTAATTGTAGATGTTTTATTTCTATACGTGCAGCAGTCTTGAAGCCGTCTTTGCTCATGAAATGTGATATAGGAATGTATTTATTTATTTGGTTTATTGAACAGGGACAGTGTACATTAATCAAATGGACAGATGGTAAAATACAACAGTAAGAATTATACAAAAAAGTGCAATTGTGCAGTGAGAATACAAACAGACACTGTCAACTATAACCACAATGTACACAATGAGAAATAACACGCACACTAGAGCACACACTAAACAAAATACACACTAGGGCACACAAATAGAAGAGACAGACACACTTGGTTAAATAACACACACAGTAGAGCACACACACACAGAAGACACACACTCGGGTAAATAACGCACACACACTAGAGCACATACACACTAGAACACACACGCATGCACACGAGAGCGCACAAACAGAAACTCCACACGCGGGTAATGAAAAACACACACTAGAGCACACAAACAGAAGACACACACTCGAGTAAAAACACACACACACTAGAGCACATACACACTAGAACACACACGCATGCACACGAGAGCGCACAAACAGAAACTCCACACGCGGGTAATGAAAAACACACACTAGAGCACACACACTAGAGCACACAAACAGAAGACATACTCGAGTAAAAACACACACACTAGAACACACTCACTTGGGTAAATAACGCACACACACACACACACAAACAGAAGACACACACTCAGGTAAAAAACACCCACACTAGAGAGCATACACACTAGAACACACACGCACACACACTAGAGCGCACAAACAGAAAACACCACACGCGGGTAAATAAAACAGACTAGAGCACACACACACACACACACACTAGAGCACACACACACACACACACACTAGAGCATACAGACACACACACACACACACACTAGACCACACACACACACACACACGAGCACACACACACACACACACTAGAGCACACAGACACACACACATACACACACTAGAGCACACAGACACACACACAAACAGAAGACACACACTCTCGCGTAGGTAGTTTCACTGGACTTCCTCCCGCCCTCCTGCAGGTGTCTCTGTCCGTGCATGACGATGGCGCTGTGCACTTCGGGGACACGGTGATGCTGGTGAACGTGGGCAGAGGGGGGAGGCCGTGCACCGCGGTCAGTCTGAACGCAGGGCTGTCCCAGCTGACCCAAAGGCCCACCCTGGGTCTGCTGCCCCCCTGCGAGGTCAGTGCGGGGCAGGTACTGCACCCCTGCTCACGCAACGCTTTTGTCATCACCAGGTCAGTACTGCAAATGTATGAAATGTATGAAGTATTTACTGGTATCTCAGTTATTAAATATAGTGAAAGTGCATATGACGGGTATTCATGTTTTTCTCATTTTGACTTGGCTTGGTGCTATGTCTGACATTACTGATGTTTTACCTGTAGTGTGGACGGAAGCGTCAATGGCTCCAGTCTTTGCTATGGCCAAAGCTTTGCCCTGAGAACCACCAGCGGTTTTGCAGGAGGAGTGAGTAACAGCACAGGCACTCTTTACTTTGTACTTTATACATTTTCTCATCATAAATAGTGTGATACAGTGCTTCCCAAATTTATTAGACTACTGTCCAGTATAAGCTGCTGCGATATGTAATTTAACAGTATTTCTGTTTAGCAGAATAGAATTTTATGTTTCCATAATGGTTAATCCGCCAGTATATGCAAGATCTTTCATCCTGGAGAGGAGCCGAGGCCTGGTGTTGCTCCTGAACCTGAGTCATATTAACTACATTTATCTGCTCTTTGTTTTCCTCTTTAGCTTTTCCTGACCAGTGACCTAAAGACTTTTCAGAAGGTACTTGTACTTGTCATTCTACCTGATATTGTCCTACAAAATTATAGCTGCACTGACCTGTGTACGTCCCTGTTTCCGGACTGTGCATTATGCAAAGATGTCTAGCCTTCAGGAGGTGAATCTGGAGACTCAGGGGTCGTTTCTGTCATGGTGGAAAGTCATGCACTTTGACCCTCAGGTGCGGATGGCGTATGAAGATCAACCTGTCCCCGTGAGTCTACAGACAGTACAGGCTTTGGTTTAATACACATTTGATTCTTCTGTTATTTTTAAATACGTTTGTGGCTTTCATACAACAACAATCATGAAGCAGTAAATAAGATAATAATGTCTGCACCTCCTACAACCACCACAGTGCACTACACTTTTCACTCAAACATAGATGACATCATTATATTTTATTTTATTTAGAATCTTGCTTAGACTTTTTTTTTTTACTCTGTTTATTACAACTTTAAGATATACAAAATATACATAGTGTGGTCTCTGATGACATATTTCACAATTTTTCACATTTGAATCTTTCAGAGACAAAGGCTGGCATTATTGAAATATTTAAAATTAGAAAAAATTAAAAAAATAAAACAAACAAACAAAAAGAACAACACCTGCACACCCACAATAACATCTACATTATTCCCAAATGTCTTTTTATTCTTACTACTATTTCTACTTTTCACTTCTACTTGACTAATATTATGTTGAAGTAGTACATTTTTGGTGCATTTAGAAAAAATTAAAAAATAAAACAAACAAACAAACAAAAAGAACAACACAAAACACCTGCACACCCACAATAACATCTACATTATGGGGCTGTCTCATAATTACCTACTATAAAAATGGTCAATAAAAGGTTGTGCTTAGGCTTTTCTGAGTTCATAATTTTGTTTATAATTTTACTTCCTGGTTGGACACTGGCAGCAGATTTGACCAAAAGGGGAGTACTCAGCTATATTTACCATACTCAGTTACACTTACTGCAATAACTTTTAAAAGAATTGTACTTTCCAGAGTACTTTTCTAGCAGCATACTTTTACTCCTACTTGAGTTGTTTTTTTGTTTTTTTTTATTAAACAGCGCTCTTACTTGAGAAAGTTTTCTACAAGTGACAAAAGCTTGGCAAATAATTAAAATACTGTTTAATACATTACTAAATACTAATAAAATACAACACTAAATGCAATACTAAATACAATAAATCAATTAAATACTGTTCCACTTTAACTTTAGGCTTTTTTTTATTATTTTATTATGTTGTTGTAAGGCGACCTTGGGTGTCCAGAAAGGCGCCTAATAAATAAAATATATTATTATTATTATTAAAAATATGAAATGATTTGAACATTTGCAGTGCTTCTTCCTATTTTTCTGTCTATTCTTTGATAATACCAGATTTTCTGCATTATTTTGTGTTTTGTACTTACAAATTAGAAATCAAATGTTAGTCTTAGTTGGTTACTAAAGTATTTTGAGTAGTACTTTTCCCAAATGTCTTTTTATTCTTACTACTATTACTGCTTTTCACTTCTACTTGACTAATATTATGTTGAAGTAGTACATTTTTGGTACATTTTTGGTACATTTTTGGTACATTTTTGGTACATTTTTGGCTACTCTGCCTACGTTTTGGATATGGCATGGGTAGATGTAACTGTTACCTAGGGCCAAAATGTATTTCTGTGTTTAAATACTTCATTGGCTCTTTTCCAGGCCAACGCTAAGGTGCTAATTGTCCACCATAAGACAAACCAGGCCCTTGCTGTTGTGGAAAACAACGCGCTTTGGTAAACCACACACGCTACTCACGCTACTCACATGCACAGTGAAGCCTCGACCTAATCTCCTCACATAAGATCGGCATTTGACCCACAACCTCCCCCCCTGCCCCTGCCTCCTCACAGGACCATGTTCGGGAGGGAGTTTGAGCTGACGGCGCACACCTTCCTGGACTCTCATAAAGCCGAAGAGGAAAACAACCACTGGTGGATCTGTATCTCTGACCCGGGACAGGACGGGCTGGTGCTGTTTAACCACCCCGGTGCCCAAGAAATGCCCCAACAACCTGCCCTGAGCGAGGGAGGGCTTCAGCAGGGAAACAGTGGGCTCTGAACATGGCACATGGCAATAAAATCATATCGAAAAGTGATAGAGACATTTGAATTTGATTGATAAATTGAGCATAACTAAAGAAAAAAAACAGCCACCAACAAAGAAAACGTTGGACACTGAAGATTTGAATAGAAAATATGAAAAGTATTTAGTTCAGTCTTTTTTTCCCACTTTTTTCCATATATCTGGCATCTTATTTGATATATATTTGGTATATTTGATGTCTTTTGCAGGTATATGAAATGTAGAAAGTAGTGAAATATAAACAGTGAATCAGAGTGTAGTAGTAGTAGTAGTGTGTATTATTACAAAGATTATGTAAACGGTTACATCTGACGGGAGTAATCTGATTTCTCTCTGATCGTTCACAGTTGTGCAGGTTTTGACAAGGAAAACGATCAGGGCAGCCGCAGGGTCTTAATAGTGTTAAAGGTCTTAAATTTCATGTTCCTAAATTAAGCCCTTAAAAGTCTTAAATTATGTTGTCCAAATCTTATTTTTTTCACAAAGGTCTTAAATTTCATGAGCCTATTTCTTTGTAAACTCATCCAGGCTGTAGTGCAACGTGAGACAAGACAATGCGGAAGGTTAATTTGTCTTGTTAGAATGTTATAAATGATTTTTTGGCCATTTTTCAAGCAACGCATACGACTATAAATGAGTTCTGAATGAGATTTTATAATATAAGTTTTTGTTGTTATTTAAAGCAGCGAGTAATGGTCATTATTAGAATTAGATCTGGTGCATAGTGGGTGCGATGTTGGTCTTAATTGGTCTTGATAAAAAAGATTTAAATATGGAGGAGTCAAACCTGCGGATACCCTGATGATGCAAAAAGGGCAAACTAATGTGGGCAGAGATAAAAATGAAAGAGATGTTTTGTATTTTATCTTCCAAATACAGTGATGGGAAGTAACTAAATACAAAAATACAATAAAAAATACACATTCAGAATACAGTTTGGGGCTATTTAGTTACTCTGTCATTTGGTGGAGTCCAGAATATCGTTATGTAACATATGTATTATTGAACTACAATACAATAGCTGGTAGTGATACTGGAATGTAATAGGCTAGTGATCAGAAGTCTAGGGGTCGGCTACGGAGAGAGTGATAGAGACTGAAGTTTGCAATTGGGATGACACCATGTATTGACAAAAATTTAAAAAAAGGACACAACATACTGAGAAACACCCTGTGCGAATGGCCACTCGAAAATATAGGTCATATTAAAGACAAATCGTTATTTCAAGATTCATTCAATAATAAAAGGTTGACACAATCTTCTGCAAAGCTTGTACACAGCAATGCAATGATCAATAGGTACCAGATGAACCAAAAAATCGAGAAGTCCATACCCTCAACCCACCCACAGTTCACTGAATTACCCACGTCTGGGTGATAAAGGAAATCCAGCAGAATTTTAGGTAAAAGAGTTTCGGCAGTTCATTATTGCAGTAAAAGATGGATGCGAGTGAGTGACGTGTGTGGGGTGAGAGATTTCCTGGGCTACAGGAGCTCCTACCGGTCCGGCAGAGAGATAGTGGTTCTCCCACAGTTCAGAAAAGTCCTTAGGCTCAAAGCCCACTCCTTAGCTCGCCATCGGGTTGGGTAACTGGGAAACCTGGCCTGTATAAATAGCAAAGGCCCCAATGAATCATATGCACATATCAGATAAAGTCAAGTGCTAATAAATTGTAACATTGGTGTGCGCACAGTTCAATTTATAGCACTAATTGCACTGGAAGCTCTTCAGCATAAATACAATTTATATCAAATAATATCTGTCATATGCCAATAATCAATAAAATGCATTAATTGCATAAGATAAGATAGCAGCAATTCGATGAATACAGTCAAGCACAGTTACGTGTTAAAGTGCTAAGATAAAGTGCATGGTTAATGAATACTAATGAAATAACCTTATGCTCAATCCAAAAATATTCAGTGAAATAATCACTTAAAATTACAATAAATAGATTTGACATTGTTGTATCTCCATATAAATAACATTTGCACATTTAATATTTGGTGTCACTTAGAGAAATAGTCATATTTGAAAGAACAAGGTACAAACTCTAATAAAACAGTAGGCTAACCGCTCCTATCTAACTACATGGAAGCGGCTAGGCTACCTCAGCACAACGTTTCACTCACCAATTCCGCGGATAGCGCCGCATATAACCGCCCTTTCGATTGGGTTTTGGACACGGTAGCCGACGGCTCCTATGGGTTAAGTGAACCATAAATATCAAGCGAAACCGCGTGAAAACAGACCTGCAGCCCAGCTCTCCTCTGGCATCCCCACGGCGTCTGACCTAAGTGAATCTCCGCGGCAGGAAATACACACGCGTTTGGCGCCACAGGTCACATGATCGCATGACGTCACCAGAAAACTAATGCACTGATTGGTTAACTAACGGGGGGATGGTGCGTGACTACGTCAGACGCACAGTGAGACTAATCAAGGCAGAAATGAGCGGAGAATGACAGATGACTCAGGATTTGTTACCTGGGTTACACCTACTTTCCTCAAATCAAAGTTGTGCTTCAAGCAGTTTTGGCAAGAAACCGCAGCTGCTCTTGTGCTGAGAGCTTGTGCAAATTTTCCTTCTCTAATTAAACATAAATGAATACAAAACAAATGCAGCAAAAATAAAGCGGTTTGTAATTATACGTCCAATCTAATCCAATCCAACTTTATTTTACAGCACATTTTACCAACACAAAGTCTCCAAAGTGCTGCACAGAGTAGGCACAATATAAATGAACACATTCAAGAAAATAAAGCATAAAATAAATAAAAATAAATACATAAATAAAATAAAATTAGCAAATAGAATAATAACAAATAAAATCAATAAAAAACAGTCAGGGGAGAGCACAATTCTCATGTTAAAAGCCGGTGAGTAAAAGTGTGTTTTTGAACAACAGTGAAAAGAATTGACTGAAAGGAAGGTCTTAATGTGAGGTTTTTCATAAATATAAGAGAATTTAAAACACTGCGATGATAAATAATAAAAAATCTTGTTATATCTGTAGTTTAGACTTCTGCAAACATCTTCTGAAATGTCCCTGTGTGTCTGATATCCTCTCTGTGTGTCAGATGCCCTTCCTCTGTCACTTTATTCTGTGTAAAAGCTGCTAACCCTGTAGTTTAGACCTCTACAAATATGTCCTGAAATGCATGGGATTCTTCTTGTACTCGTTTATCAGTTTGTATTTTCATCTTCTTTCAAATATTGATGTTATTTACAGTGTGCACGCTGAAAACAATCCCACTTTTTAAACGTATATTGCAAATCTAATCACATAACTCATCAGAAAATCGAAATTAGATCATTTTCCAAACTTGTGCAGCCCTAGTAATAATTATCTACAAATAAATTAGACATGAATTAATTAACAGATTAACAGCAACACTATAAATGTACTAAAACAAAAGCCATTTTGGTGTAAAATATAATCTAGGGTATATAATTATGGATAATCCCGTAATAACGCGTTTGGATTCATGTGCAGTTCTCCATATTCGCCTCTAGATGGCGCCAAATACACACGGATGCAAAATGAACTCACGTGACTCCGCTACTTTTTTATTATTGCAAATACGTCAAATAAACTAAATAAGAGCAATCGAAATGAATTCTTTTAGTCGAAATATTCAGGTTAGATATAAAACAGATGGAGGACAGTAAGTAAGTACAAAAAAACAAAAAAAACAAAAAAACAAAAGCGTACTTAAGTTTTACAGCAGATACTTTTTCATTTTATTTCTCTATTTGTTCCTTTCTTTTAGTCTGAGACCTGCTGAAATGGTTGAGGGGTTTTAGCACGTGCATAGTTTGAGCAAACAAAAATATAGGCCAACAAAAAAGTAAAAATGGCAGAAAATTACGAAATCGTGGAACAAAAATCAGCACAATACTTCGTCATTATCACTAACTTACTTTTATCGCTTTAATTGGTCTCAAAATCTGTCCCAAATACTTTTTACTCTTAACGTGCACTATTAATTTACACTTGTACCATATATTTTTTACTTAAATTGCCGCTATTGCACTATTTTCTGATCTATGTTATAATGTTGTTTGCTCGTCACAAGCTGGAGCTGTGTTTTATTTCATTCACGCGTTTTCAACACAAACCGAAACAAAAAACACCTGCTGATGGCATACAGGAAGTGCTCCACTGTGTTTTTAAGATAAACTAAGGTGATCAGAATTTCAAAATAAAACAAACTGGGACATTTCCGGTTTTTTGGTGGTTGGTAATAATACAATTGTGAACTGAGTGCGTGATTAAGGAGAATTTGAGTTGATATAGTCACATTTTCTTTGTGTTTTGGTCATTTTTAAGCAGAGTTTTTGTATTTAATCTAAAGAGACGACAATTTATGCCTCTCTTTACTGTTGGCAGGGATCAAATTGGTCAAAAATAGGGACACCTCAGAGATTTCTTGTTTAAAACTGGGACAAATCGCTGATTTTGGATAAATCTGCTGGAACAGGGGACACAGGGCTCAAAACTGGGACTGTCCCGAGTAACTTTCTGGTCAGATAACACAACTTCAGGTATGTTTTTGATGAGGTAACGACATTCTAACATTCCCTAGATACTTTTTTACTCCAGCAGTAGTTAATTTGATGATTTTACTTGTATCTGTCATATTTAAACAGTGCACAGACTCTTCACACTGCAAATTTCTCTGATCTGGCCAAGATTTTAAAACTTCAGGTTATTCATCTTGTTTTCAGATTTATTATCTACTTACTAGAGTTGAATTGGTTGTATAATCTTAAAAATTGTCACATATATTTCTTCCATGACTCAACTGGACAAAAAAATCTACTAAAGCTACAATCCATTTACCATAGTTTCCCCCTACAGCACATAACTTGTTTTTAGATTCAGTGATACAGATTTGCTTGACACTCAAGTATGTTTATCCAAAACTTAACATTCATAAACTTATTTTGAGCCCATGAACACAGACACTTCTTCATTCTAGTCTATAGGGGCGACCAGACGCGCCTATTTACCCAGGACACTTCCAGTTTTGAGCTTTATCTCCCCTGTCCCAACAGGTTTATCCAAAACCACTGATTTGTCCCAGTTTTATACAAGAAATGTGCCAGGCGTCCCTATTTTTGACCCATCTGATACCTGCTAACACTAAAGAGAGGCATAAATTGTCATTTGATGAGGTAAAATACAGAAAAGATGCTTAAAAACGACCAAAACACAAAGAAAATATTATTGTTATGACTCACATGTTAGTCAGGAATGATCCCTGCGTAACCATTTTCCTTAATTGTGCAAACATGTCACAATTTTATGACTACCAACCACTAAAAAAAGCGAGGATGTCCCAGGTTTTTATTTTGAAAATCTGCTCACCCTAAGTCTAGAGGTAGTTTATTTTAAGAAAACGTGTCAAGTAAAATGATCTTGCCGCACGGATGGATCATTTCGCTACTTTTAAGTCATTTTCTGATAGATTTACGTGTTTATATCTTAAATTTTGGCCATTTTTTTGTCAGCGCCTCCTCTCCGCTGCTGTGGTCCTGAGTCCCGGTCCCGGCTGCAGTGCGGTACCCGGGACGGACGAGGCTCGGTCCCGTCCGCCGTGCGTGGATCCACTTCAGGTTTTCCTCCGGCCCGGTGACGAAGTGCGAGAAGAGCGTCTGCCACACACATAAACACACACAGAGACACACACACATATATACACACACACACACAGAGACACACACACACACAGAGACACACACATAAACACACAGAGACACACACACACACACAGAGACACACACATAAACACACACAGAGACACACACACAGAGACACACACAGAGACACACACACACAGAGACACACACACACACAGAGACACACACATAAACACACACAGAGACACACACACACACACACACACAGAGACACACACACAGAGACACACACACACACATAAACACACACAGAGACACACACACAGAGACACACACAGAGACACACACACACAGAGACACACACACAGAGACACACACATAAACACACACAGAGACACACACACACACACACACACAGAGACACACACATAAACACACACAGACACACACACACAGAGACACACACACAGAGACACACACACACACACAGAGACACACACACACATAAACACACACAGAGACACACACACACACACACACAGAGACACACACACACACACACAGAGACACACACACAGAGACACACACACACACACACACACAGAGACACACACAGAGACACACACACACAGAGACACACACACACACAGAGACACACATAAACACACACAGAGACACACACACACACACACAGAGACACACACACACACACACACACACACACACACACAGAGACACACACACACACATAAACACACACAGAGACACACACACAGAGACACACACACACACTCACACACACACTCACACACACACATAAACAAATGTATTTTCTTGGATGACAAAAATGTGCCCCAGCCATTTGCTTTGTGCATAATTTCAATGATGATTTAGTTCAACTTTTGCTTTTAATGAGCAAAAAAATATTATAGCCTAAGCACTCTGTATTCAGCACTATTGTTCGTAGGTTTCGTTTGAAGAAGCTGCAGTAAAAAAAAAAAAATAAATAAATAAAAACTTTCTTACACACATTTAAAGCCTCACGGTGTAGCTTTTCTAATATGAGAACTGCCACCTGCACTGGAAAAAAACAATATCTAGGGAAGTTAAAATGACTTAAATTAAGAACATTTTACTTTATTTGAGTCGATTCAGTGTTTTTTTTTTCTTAATTCAAGCAACATCTAATTTGATTTCTTATTTTAAGTGCAAAAAGTTGTTGTTTTTCTTATTTTGAGTGCAGCGAGATGTATTTTCATATTTTAAGTACAACAATCTTCAGATCCTTTGACTTGTCAAGTGAAATTTACTCAAATCAAGATAAAACTTTCTTAATACAAGTCATTTTAGTTTGACTGGGTTTTGTTTTCTGCAGTGTCTCCATGAGGATGTTATTTTTTTTCTGGGAATGTTAATGTGAAATTATCTTTCATTTAGAATATTACAGAATATTATTGCTTAGAATATTACAGGTGTATTTATAGCAAACAAACTCTCCATGGATCTGACCTGGAACTCTTAAATAGTGAAATAGTTTAAATCAGGATCTAAACAGGACTGAGGTCTAATTCAGGACTTATTCAGGACTAAACCAGAAAAGTCAAATATATATGCACTGCATAAAAGGATTTTCTAGCAGAGTTAAACTGACTTGAATTAAGCAGATTCATCTTAAAAGATCAATTTTAAGATTTTTTTTACTTAATAAGATGAGATTTTTTTACTTGTTTCAAGATATTTCATCCTGATTTATCTTATCTCGATATTACAACTTATTCTAAGCACTTTTTATATTAACTCAGTCCAGGTTAAGCCTCTTTAACTTCCTTCTCAAACCAATAAGGGGAAAAATCTTGCCATAAATACTTGAAACTAGTGGTTTCTGCTTAGAACAAGATTCATATTTCGTCCTGGTTTAAGAAAACTTGGTAAGTGAAAATTTCTTACTGCACTGGCAGAAAATTTCATTTAAAATAGAATAAAATAAAATAAAATTTTTACCTCAAAATTGGTATTTTTTTCTTATTTTTGATAGGCCTTTATTGCTGTGTGTGTTCCTCTCCCTCCACAGTTGTTGGTCTCTCACACTCATCAGCTCGGGTCCTCTATAACAATAATAATAAGAATGCATCAGTTTTATATAGTCAGAGATGCTTTACAGAGCCTTATTCATTCTCTCCACACTCGGTGGACTCTACCAGAGACCTTGGAGCTCGAGAGTTCTGCGCAGTATCTCTGTTTTTCCCAGTACTGCACTTTTCTGGACTGACATATCTGATGTTTTTCCCGTATCTGCTGTAGCCACTCCTCCAGTCTGCGGATTACAGCCCCGAGTGCCCCGATCACCACGGGCACCACTGATGCCTTCACCTTCCAGATCTTCACCAGCGTTTCCTTGAGCCCCTGGTATTTCTCTAGTTTCTCGTGTTCCTTTCCTCTGATATTACGATAAAATTGAAATAATTGAGTTGACTTTTTATATCAAAAGTGACCTACTTTAGCCACTCACAGCAGAGGTCGTGTGAAGGCCTCAAAAAGAACGTGTTAAACTTTTGTAAATGGAGCACAATGGTGAAGTGAAGTGGCTCTTCAACTCTCTCATATCATGTACGAACCAAACACTCAGCAGCCTTGTCTTATATGTCTGAAAAGCACCTGGGCAATGCAGATCAAGTGTCCTTCTCATTCACACCACAACATTAAGCGGTAAAGCAAGAATAAATCCAGCTATCATCTGTTTCTTGGGTGTTTGCAGCAGTAGCCACAGCACCACTACCACAAATAAATAATGCACGTTAAAAAGGTTCAAGTTTATGTTTTGGAGGTGGTTAAAGGAACTGTGTGTCACCTGACCTCTTACAGTTTATGAGAAAAGTCGGACAATCACGACTGAGCCTGAGTTACCAGAGCCTTAATCTTCAGATATAAGAAACATACAAGTTTTTCTCATTCTCTGTATATGGACAGACCTCATGTGAACGCTCAGAACCTCCAGAATAGCACTGACTAATGATTGTCTGTAGGTGCTGGGGTTTAGGTAGTGACCATTCAGACCAGAGAGAGGCGTTTTAGGTTTAAACTAGAGCTCTAGTCCTTCAGTCATTTAGTTGATTAATTGGTCAGTGGAGTCAACCAAAATGTGTATTGGTCGACTAATCCTTTTACTGTAAAGATTTATATGGGACAACAACGAAAAGGAGAGGCTAGAGAGCGAGTTAGCTGGAGATTTGGCATTCCTTGGTGAGATAAGAAGATAAAATAATCCTTTATTGTCTCCCGTGGGAGAAATTTGTCTTGGGACAGGGGGTCACGGCTTTAACACAGAGACAGGACAAGACAGCAACAGAAGCACCACACAAACATCCACCATAGAACAGAAATAGATAAGAAGCAAAATATGACCATGAGTGATACAGGAGCGTTAAGGCCGTCTTTACAGGGAAGACCTTCACAGTCTTGTCTATTCATAATTGCACATTCCCTAAGCCTATGTGCAGTTTTGATTGCACATCCCCGGTATTTAGATAGAAAAACAGATTAAACTCATGACTCACGGGTCTAATCTGTCTTTATATAAATATGTTTTTTCCTGGTACTTTTTCTGCATAAATAGTTAGTTTGCATGAACTAGTCTGTGCAGTTTGGGTCAGATACACCATCCATCCATCCATCCATCCATCCATCTTCTCCCGCTTAATCAGAGGGGTCAGATACACATATATACAAAATAGTTTTGTGAGCTTTTGCCACACCCCTTTTTTAGTTGACTAATTGAGCAACAGGACTTTAACAATCAAGAATTTCTTTTGTTGTCTACAGCCTTAGTTTAAACCGACTCGATTTCAGTATTGAAACTAACCCAAACGAGAGACTCATGTGAGATTTCTGACTTAATTTTTTTCAGATTAAAATTTAGGATGTTATAATAGGTCAAAACTGCTAATAAACATATATTTTTGTTTGTGTGTTTATTTGTTTGATAACTACCACTTTGGATAATACTTTACAGAATACAATACGCCTGTCCAATGCCTAATGTTTGATTTAAAGACGCAAGTAACTTTTCTTCTTCATTTTCTTGTCTCCATGAAGATGTTATTGGCTGCAATGTTTTCCAATAAGAATAACGGGAATAAAATACATGTATACGATAAGTGAAATGCCATACTGTGGAATATTCCTCACAAAAGGCGATTAAATCTCCATGGAGACAAGCAGGCGGCGCAATTCCCATGAGTAAAATCATCAAAAAGGTTAGCGCAAACAGTCAGGATTGTGGAGATATTTTTGTTTTTAAAAAAGTTATTTGCTGCGGCTTTGTTCAAATGCAAATAAAAGCGTCGATTCGAATTCACCGTCTTAATGCACTAAACTGTTTATTCATTTCGAGATATTTTAATTCAACGCACGTAGGCTAGAATAACTAAAAACAATACTAAGCTTCTGGCTGAATAGCGACAGTCAGCGAGCCAATCAGAGTGTGCGTAATGCGCGCGTAATGCCGCCTCTTCGCTCCAGATCCAGCCCGTGTTTTCCCCTCCTCTGCCCGCCACCTTATCCGGACCCTGCGCGTTTGAGTGAGCGAAGCCGACTCTGTTTACGGCACAGATTCCACGGAGGAGCGGACACGGAGCGAGGGCGAGCCGCCGTCGGATAGCCTTGGGACTACTATTATTACTATAGAATATACTATTGTATATTCTATATACAATAATTCAAAGTACGGGCGTATTTTGCCCCGCTGGAGGAGCTCTTGTTGTATATAGAATTCTAGAATCGAATTCCACCAATCAGATTGCAGCAACAGAACTTAAAGACACTACAAAGCTTTAATGTGTCAAAGCTCAAAGAAGCAGAGAATGTGGGTTGTTCTCGCTTTCAGCAGCAGAACATTTGAGAAGAGAGTTCAGATCTTTCATGAAGACAAAGCTTCAAAGACTTCAAAGCTTTGAAGTGTCCACAGACAGACGGACGGACAGACGGACAGCGCCACACCATAATACGTCCCGTCTTACACAACGGGCGTATAAAAACAATTGACAACAACAAAACTGAACACTTTTTTGCAGTTAATAGATGCTTTTATTTAAATGAGTGCGCATCTACTCCTCAGTGGAATCGTCATGAGGAGGAGGGCGGGGCGGAGCAAAGTCGGCCATGTTGGGAAGGTCAAACACCACACAGCAGCTCAGGGCACCACGAGGGATCTCCATGTCCCGCACCTGAGTCCAAACTCCGGTCCTTGCATCAAAACATTCAGCACAATGAATGCTGCCCGGATTGTACCCGCCTACAACATATAGCTGATTGTCAACAACCTCAATGCCAAAGTTGCGGCGCTCGGTCCACATGTTGGGTAGGGGGCGCCACGTGTTGGTTGCAGGGTTATAGGCTTCAACAGTGTTCAAACGGGAATCTCTATTTAACCCACCAACAGCGTAGATTTCATTGGCATAGGCGATGACACTGAGCGCAGTGCGCATGGTGGACATATCTGCTATCATGGTCCACTGTTCGGTTAGTGGGTTGTAAGTCTCAGCTGATGCCAGGTAATGTTCACCATTAAAACCTCCACAAATGTAGATCTTTCCATTGTACACTGTGCTGCTGGCATCGCCCCTCTTTCGCTCATAGGTGAAATCATGGTCCACTGATTGGTCACTGGCAAGTACCTTTCGGCTGTCTTCAGCCAGTCCCATCCATCGCACCCGCCTATCGCGTAGATCAAACCATCCAGCAAAGTCACACTAATGAAGCACCTATATGAATGCATGGGTGCTAATTCTTGCCACGTGTGAATTGCCAGGTCGTACTTGCAGGTAGTGTTGCCCTCAGACCCTCCAATCACGTACACAGATCCATTAAGGAACACTGTGCCGTGATGGGCTCTTGGAGTCCAGTCATCATTAACCACACCCACCCAGCGATCGGTGCGGTTGTCATAGACTTCAATGCTGTTGGTTGTTCTTCTGTCTTGGCTATAGCCACCAATAACCATAAGCACCGCACTGGGCAGCCTTGGAGTGGCTAGACGAGTGGGGGGCAGGGAGGCATTGTACCTCCTAGCTCCTTCATCCAACATCACCTTTATGATCTTCTCCTCCACAATATTCCAGTTATGAATGTAGTGGGACAGGTTATATCTAATCATGCACTGAGTGAAGTCATCAACATGGATCAGACCCAGACGGACTTTTAGTAGGAGGTCGGCCAAGTAGTGGTGCCTTTCCTCAGGAGCATGTGCAATCCATCTGATGACTGCCACTAACACGGTGGTCTCCTCCTTCACGTTCAGCCGATCATCATCAATGACTGAACACAGGTCTTCCCTGGAGAGCTGGAAGAACTCTTCAGAGCTGGTCACCACCTCTTCGAAATGCTTCAGGATGTATAAGAAGGCTTGTTTCCTCAGCTGGGGGTAGTAGTACCTGTTTGAGATACCCCATACAGTGATGTAGTTACTGGGGGACATTTGCTCCTTCATGACCTGACAGCAGACTTCGGTAATGCCGCTCACATCTAAGTAGTCAGCAGCTATAAAGAGCTCCTGGAGGTTTTCCTGGGTGATGTGCACCACCCCGGTGTAGCAGTAGTCCAGGATAATCTTCATGATATCAGCTGACACATTGGAGATCTCAAACACCTGGCAGTCAGGGCTGGACCAGTTAGTGAAGAGGCTTTTAAAGTATGTGCTGCAGCTACACAGAACCAGTTTGTGTGCTGGGAATTGCACGCCGGCCACGTTGAGCAAAGCATCGCACAACTTCTGCTCCCTCCTCAATTCCTCGAACACAGTGTTCATGTTTGGTTTTGTATTTGAAAATGGATATCTTTGCACAGAGACATGTCTGTCTCTCTTGCTAACTGTGATCGTTTCCATCTCTGTCTTTTTATCTTCCATCTCTGTCCTTTTATGTTACGTGCCGTAGATCTGAACTCTCTTCTCAAATGTTCTGCTGCTGAAAGCGAGAACAACCCACATTCTGTGCTTCTTTGAGCTTTGACACATTAAACCTTTGTAGTGTCTTTAAGTTCTGTTGCTGCAATCTGATTGGTGGAATTCCGATTCTAGAATGTGATGATGTCATACTCATACTCCTACTGCAAGAGCCAGATTTCCCTACTGATTATCCGTCCGTCTGTCCGTCTGTCCGTCTGTCCGTCTGTCTGTGGACAATTTCTTGTCCGCGCTCTAACTCGACAACCGTCTCACCTAGGAATGTCAAACTTCCAAACTGCACCAACAATTCATCTTTAACTAGGTTTGACAAATTCTAACTTAATTCTATATACAATAATTCAAAGTACGGACGTATTTTGCCCCGCTGGCGGAGCTCTTGTTTTTTTTAATGTCTGCTCTGTGCCCAGGTTAGGTGAAAATGGAAAAAGAAGGTGAATGAATACAAGAGTAAGGTGACCAGGTTTTCAAAATAAAAAAACTGGGACATCCCTGGTTTGGGTTGGTTGGTAATAATAAAATTGTGAAACAAGTGCATAATTAAGGAAAATTATTCTGCACTCAGCACTAATGTGAGGTAGTATCGTCACATTTCCTTTGTGTTTTGGTCATTTTTAATAAGATTTTCTGTGTTTTAGCTAAACAAATGACAGTTTAGGCCTCTCTTTACTGTTGGGAGGGATCAAATTGGTCAAAAATAGGGACACGTGGGCCATTTCTTGTGTAAAACTGGGACAAATCACTGGTTTTGGATAAATCTGCTGGGACAGGGGACACAGGGCTCAAAACAGGGACTGTCCCGGGTAACAGAGTGACAAGAGAGAGAACAAGGCTCTATTACACTTCTACACCTCTGCAAAAGCTCTAATGAAGGCTTTCTACTTGACCAAACTGACAGTGTTGCTCTTGGGCTTCCTCGGCTGTAGACAGAGCTGTTTGCTGCTTGTTTGTGTGGGGGACACGGTGCACAGCCTATAGTTTCTACGTGGAGCTTAGCACTGTGTAAGCCAGCTAACAGCCAGGGTCAGGAGTACCCTCAGCGCAGGCAGAGGGTAACAAGGGAGAAGATTATACTCCGCTAATTATAACTACAGCTTCTTGTACTCCATGCTTCACAGGAATACTGTCAGTGCTACTGTCAATGCTACTAAAACAACTAATAATAACATAATTACATTTTTGAATCATGAGGAGAAATTGCCAACATCCATCAGGGTAAAATAGAAGGAGACTTTTTAATTCCGAGATAATAATAAATGAATATTGCAATAGTTGTTTTGACAATACAAAAAATAAATGAGAATAAATCAGATGAAAAATACAAATAGGACAAAACTGTTCTGTAGTTTTTCAAATAACAGTATGAAGTGATATTTCTGCATTTGGTGGTAAATTTCTTTCTTTCTTTAGTCTCGTTTTGTGTCATACTTGAAAGTCTAGTAGCTTGGGGCAAGCGTGTGTGCTGGTATCACTTTTTCAGCTTTGGACAGGGTAGAAAAACACATATTTAACCTATAATGCATTATCTGGAAAATAATTATAATCCACTCTTTAGTTTTGGTATCAAATTGGTCAAAAGTTGTCACACTTGGGATATTTCTTGTATATAACTGGCACAAATTAATGAATCTACTGGGACACAGAGTCCAAAACAAGGACTGTCGGTAGGCAACTGTACTGCATACCTACCTACAATCATTTCATTTCACACTATTTTCTGTTGTGAAACAAAGTTAACCAGGTTTTCCCACTTTAATGTTCTCCATTTGAACTAATTAATCCCAGACAGGTGTCATCTAAAACGGCTATTTAACCCATTTATTCCAAAATTTTTCCCAGACACAAAAATATCCAAATCATGTGTCATTAGTATTTGAAACAATCAATGTGTGTGTGTTTGTGTGTATGTGTGTGTGTATGTGTGTGTGTGTATCTGTGTGTAATATTAGGTAGAAAGTTCGGTAGCAGCAGAAAGTGAGGTAGAACAGTTAGCCTGTGTGTATTAGCATGTAGATACAATGGGTTATCCCACCGGTCTCTATTGTTGCTGGTGACATGTTTGTGAGTTCTATGACCATATATCAGTTCTAGACACCTTAAACATGATGTGTTCCAAAAATCTATGTCCTACCTTCATGTTAACATACTTTTCTAATCTTTTCTTTGGGAGCGTTCTTGCTGCCATCCTCTTCTGACAATTCATAGTGAAAATGTGACACTGCACATATTTCATTGAGACTTTTAATTATTTCAAAATCCACTGTAAATGCATTGACAGATCATTCAGTGAGATTTTTATAGCCTTAGAAATGAAACTTTTTTTCTAGTTAGATTTAAAACACTAAATTACTACTGTAGAACTATAATTATAATTATAATTATAATTATAATTATAATTATAATTATAATTATAATTATAATTATAATTATATTGTTATTGTTTTTTTTTTTTTTTTTTTTCTGCACAAAATTATCGCCTCGTCACGTGCTTTGTTTGGTCGCCTGTGATTGGTCGACGTGCGTTGCCCTAGAGGCCACGCTGCTTCAGTCTGGCGGTTTAGCAAACCCATCTACAATAAAAACACAAACTACAAACTAAAACTCTTTACCTTAGATATAATGGCTCAGCGGGGGACAGGCCGTCCCAAAAACGGCATTTGGTCCGACGAATATCTCCGGGAACAGGTTTGACAATAAATAAGCCCATATTTTGTAAATACGTTAAGTTAAGCTAGTCTGGGTCAGTTATCTAACTTTTAAATTATTATTATTAGTATTATTACCGCCATACTTAACTACGGCTGTGTCCCAAAGCAACTATTGTACAGAAAGGCCAACGTTAACTAACCTGGTCCTCGCATGTTTACAAAAAGATAAATTTTTAGCCTAGATAAAAATGAATAAATATTAAAAACAAAACATAGGTTTACTACTACTACTACTACTACTACTACTACTACTACTATTACTACTACTACTACTACTACTACTACTACTAGAGTTCGGCGGTATCCAAATTTTGATACCGTTAAACCGTCTCCACATTTTCCCGGGGTATACGGTATACGGTGGAGCCCGCTGGCCAAATGGCAGCATGCACTTATACCGTTTAGAAACAGAAAAGCAAGCATTACATAGGCCTAATGATACTGAAAACATAACAAAACATGTAAAAATTTGTAACTTTTATTAACAAATGTTTAAAAAGTGTCAACCGACAGAACGAAATAACAAATTGTCTATGGGCTAAAGCTAGCTAACAAGACATAACCAAAAATGTGCATATGAGAACGCAGCGGAAATGCTCGTTTGTATATTTTTAAAATATATTAACATGAATCAAATAAATTAAAAGTACAACTATACAACATTTCGAACCGTTTTTGTACGTCAGAAAAAGCCACTCCTTATTGAAAATAAAATGATTAAGCTATTGAATGTTTTTCGCCAGAAAAACCAGCATGTTCACTTTTTCCGGCTTGAGTAGGGCACGTTGTGGGTTGACAACTTTACTACTAAAAACTACGACTGAAAAGCAACAGTGAGTGCAGTAACTTTTCAGGTGGCTCTGTGCTTTCCACTCGTGTCCATGGAGATGTCATTGCTTTCCCCAGAATGTCCCACAGTATCACATTAAACCAATTTGCCAAAAAAAATGCCTTGAAAAACCTTGGATTCTTACTGTAAGCAGGGTCGCCACTCCATAGATATGACTTGTCTCCGTGCAAACACATTGTATTAGAGCGAGAACTACTCCATATAGACAAACTGATGGTGCAAACATTTAAATTAGTAAATAGTTCATAATACGTCCCGTCTTACACAACGGGCGTATAAAAACACAAACTACACAAGTTTGATCTTGAAACTGTAAAACTCTTTACCTCCGTGGGTTTCACTGCTGCAGATATAATGGCTCTGCGGGGGACACGCCGTGCCAGAATCGGGAACTGGTACGAAGACCTGCTCCAGGAAGAGGTTTGACAATAAATAAGCCCATATTTTGTAAATACATTAAGTTAAGCTAGTCTGGGTCGGTTATCTAACTTTTAAATTATTATTATTAGTATTATTACCGCCATACTTAACTACGGCTGTGTCCCAAAGCAACTATTGTACACAAAGGCCAACGTTAACTAACCTGGTCCTCGCATGTTTACAAAAAGATAGATTTTTAGCCTAGATAAAAATGAATAAATATTAAAAACAAAACATAGGTTTACTACTACTACTAGCTGCTACTACTACTACTACTATTACTACTACTGCTGCTGCTGCTGCTGCTGCTGCTGCTGCTGCTGCTGCTATTACTACTAATCCCTTAACGCTGACTGTCACAAATTTGCAACATACCGTAAACTACGACTGAAAAGCAACAGTGAGTGCAGTAACTTTTCAGGTGGCTCTGTGCTTTCCACTCGTGTCCATGGAGATGTCATTGCTTTCCCCAGAATGTCCCACAGTATCGCATTAAACCAATTTGCTAAAAAAAAATGCCTTGAAAAACCTTGGATTCTTACTGTAAGCAGGGTCGCCACTCCATAGATATGACTTGTCTCCGTGCAAACACATTGTATTAGAGCGAGAACTACTCCATATAGACAAACTGATGGTGCAAACATTTAAATTAGTAAATAGTTCACTTATATTTTAGTTGTACTCTATAATTGTGAGTTTGTTGAGTTCACTGATACTTCCACAGGACGTTCTGAAAGAGTATCTGGAGAAAAAGGAGCGGGGAGAGCTGGCCGAGCAGAAAACTCAACTACTAAAGGACAACATCCTCACACCGGTATATGTTACTTTGCCTCCAGAATGTGTAATAGAGTGTACATGTATGTAGAGGCATGACACGTGTCCCCCTGTCCCCCTGTCCCCTTGTCCTTTTGGCCCCCTACCTCTTTCTTTTACCACTTTTACTCTCCGGCTTTTAACACCCTGTGAGTTGTGTTGTTCTCTCTTGTTTTGTTTAACAGATTTTATTTATTTATTCATATGGGTCTATTTCACTGGTTTTACTCCATTGTTTTTATGCATTGTTTTCATTGTATTAATTGTAGATGTTTTATTTCTATACGTGCAGCACTCTGGAAGCCGTCTTTGCTCATGAAATGTGATATAGGAATGTATTTATTTATTTGGTTTATTGAACAGGGACAGTGTACATTAATCAAATGGACAGATGGTAAAATACAACAGTAAGAATTATACAAAAAAGTGCAATTGTGCAGTGAGAATACAAACAGACACTGTCAACTATAACCACAATGTACACAATGAGAAATAACACGCACACTAGAGCACACACTAAACAAAATACACACTAGGGCACACAAATAGAAGAGACAGACACACTTGGTTAAATAACACACACAGTAGAGCACACACACACAGAAGACACACACTCGGGTAAATAACGCACACTAGAGCACACACACACACACACACTAGAGCACACAGACACACACAGACACACACACACACACACACTAGAGCACACAGACACACACACATACACACACTAGAGCACACAGACACACACACTTACACACAGACACACACACAAACAGAAGACACACACTCTCGCGTAGGTAGTTTCACTGGACTTCCTCCCGCCCTCCTGCAGGTGCCTCTGTCCGTGCCTGCAGATGGCGCTGTGCACTTCGGGGACACGGTGATGCTGGTGAACGTGGGCAGAGGGGGGAGGCCGTGCACCGCGGTCAGTCTGAACGCAGGGCTGTCCCAGCTGACCCAAAAGCCCACCCCGGGTCTGCTGCCCCCCTGCGAGGTCAGTGCGGGGCAGGTACTGCACCCCTGCACACGCAACGCTTTTGTCATCACCAGGTCAGTACTGCAAATGTATGAAGTGTATGAAGTATTTACTGGTGTCTCCGTTATTAAATATAGTGAAAGTGCATATGACGGGTATTCATGTTTTTCTCATTTTGACTTGGCTTGGTGCTATGTCTGACATTACTGATGTTTTACCTGTAGTGTGGACGGAAGCGTCGATGGCTCCAGTCTTCACTATGACCAAAGCTTTGCCCTGAGAACCACCAGCGGTTTTGCAGGAGGAGTGAGTAACAGCACAGTCTTTACTTTGTACTTTATACATTTTCTCATCATAAATAGTGTGATACAGTGCTTCCCAAATGTATTAGACTACTGTCCAGTATAAGCTGCTGCGATATGTAATTTAACAGTATTTCTGTTTAGCAGAATAGAATGTTATGTTTCCATAATGGTTAATCCGCCAGTATATGCAAGATCTTTTCATCAATAATATCTTTAATGCTAAAATATAACTATTTTTAATGCTAAAATATAACTAACTAAAATGACATTAAAGTCTCATCCAAAGTAAGTCTCTGGGAACAGCTGGAAACTATTTGGAGCTCAATAACAAAAAGGACTTGGCAAAACTACATAAAAACAAAGCAGCAAGAATGCAGCTGTTCTCTGCACCAAATGTGCTCACACAAAATATTCACGTTTTCTTATTTTCATGAGAGGTGGTCTAATAAATATGTTAAACACTGTAAATAATGTATTTCACTAACAAAGACCATGGCGACAACACATGTGCGAAGAGAAAAGAGTTTATTATAGGGAGATGAGGCGGGTCGGCTGGGTTGAGACTCAGGGTGGGGGTTCAGTCTCAATCTTCAAATGGCCCAGTAGAAACAGGACCCCCCTCATAGGCGTCTTATGTCTAGAAGACGAACAGATCGGGGTTGAGAGGATGGGGTCGAGTTATTCGGGACAAACTGGGTTGCCGGTATAGGCTGCTACAAATAGGCTTCTGGGAAATTGAGGTGTGGTAGAAGTGAGCTGTGATTCGCTGGAGAGGAGCCGAGGCCTGGTGTTGCTCCTGAACCTGAGTCATATTAACTACATTTATCTGCTCTTTGTTTTCCTCTTTAGCTTTTCCTGACCAGTGACCTAAAGACTTTTCATAAGGTACTTGTACTTGTCTTTCTACCTGATAATGTCCTACAAAACTATAGCTGCACTGACCTGTGTACGTCCCTGTTTCCGGACTGTGCAGTGTGCAAAGAAGTCTGGCCTTCAGGAGGTGAGTCTGGAGACTCAGGGGTCGTTTCTGTCATGGTGGAAAGTCGTGCACTTTGACCCTCAGGAGCGGCTGGAGCATGAAGGTTTACCTGTCCCCGTGAGTCTACAGACAGTACAGGCTTTGGTTTAATACACATTTGATTCTTCTGTTATTTTTAAATACGTTTGTGACTTTCATACAACAATCATGAAGCAGTAAATAAGATAATAATGTCTGCACCTCCTACAACCACCACAGTGCACTACACTTTTCACTCAAACATAGATGACATCATTATATTTTATTTTATTTAGAATCTTGCTTAGACTTTTCTTTTTTTTTTTTTTTTTTACTCTGTTTATTACAACTTTAAGATATACAAAATATACATAGTGTGGTCTCTGATGACATATTTCACAATTTTTCACATTTGAATCTTTCAGAGACAAAGGCTGGCATTATTGAAATATTTAAAATTAGAAAAAATAAAAAACAAAAAGAACAACACAAAACACCTGCACACCCACAATAACATCTACATTATGGGGCTAAATGCAATACTAAATACAATAAATCAATTAAATACTGTTCCACTTTAACTTTAGGCTTTTTTTATTATTTTATTATGTTGTTGTAAGGCGACCTTGGGTGTCCAGAAAGGCGCCTAATAAATAAAATATATTAATATTATTATTAAAAATATGAAATGATTTGAACATTTGCAGTGCTTCTTCCTATTTTTCTGTCTATTCTTTGATAATACCAGATTTTCTGCATTATTTTGTGTTTTGTACTTACAAATTAGAAATCAAATGTTAGTCTTAGTTGGTTACTAAAGTATTTTGAGTAGTACTTTTCCCAAATGTCTTTTTATTCTTACTACTATTACTGCTTTTCACTTCTACTTGACTAATATTATTTTGGAGTAGTACATTTTTGGTGCATTTTTGGTACATTTTTGGTACATTTTTGGTACATTTTTGGTACATTTTTGGCTACTCTGCCTATGTTTTGGATATGGCATGGGTAGATGTAACTGTTACCTAGGGCCAAAATGTATTTCTGTGTTTAAATACTTCATTGGCTCTTTTCCAGGCCAACGCTAAGGTGCTAATTGTCCACTGTAAGACAAACCAGGCCCTTGCTGTTCTGGGAGACCACGTGCTTTGGTAAACCACACACGCTACTCATGCTACTCACATGCACAGTGAAACCTCGGCCTAATCTCCTCACATAAGTTCGGCATTTGACCCACAACCTCCCCCCCTGCCCCTGCCTCCTCACAGGACCATGTTCGGGAGGGAGTTTGAGCTGACGGCGCACACCTTCCTGGACTCTCATAAAGCCGAAGAGGAACGCAACCACTGGTGGATCTGTACCTCTGACCCGGGACAGGAGGGGCTGGTGCTGTTTGACCACCCCGGTGCCCAAGAAATGCCCCAACAACCTGACCTGGGCTTCAGCAGGGAAACAGTGGGCTCTGAACATGGCACATGGCAATAAAATCATATCGAAAAGTGATAGAGACTGTTTGGTTCTTTGGGTTATTTGTCAAAACTATGTGGTAAAATTTATGGGTAAAGAAAATCTCGTTATAAATATTGGAATAGAATTTAAATATTTGATCATTTATTTCAAGTATTTGGTCAGTTTGTGTGTTTCATTATTATTTTGCTACGTTATAGTTTTTTATGCCCGATCATGCGCAGTTGCGCCGTATCCTTGTAAAGTGTTTTTGACTAGCGTCATTTCTTATTATCACAACTGATCGTCAGGAGCACACAGCCCGTTGGTACGTAACAAATTGTAACAGTGATATTGTTAGGTACTGTTCACTAATACGCCTTGATTAAGAAATGTTTAGAGTTTCGGGTGTGTATTAGATGTTATTCGCGGCGCAAAGTCCACGCTTAATTGGCAGTTGTGTCGGTGCACGCGGCATCGAGTCGGTGCTCGGCTCACAATGTGTGCCAGCACGGGATAAAACACACATTTCTGGGTCAGTTGACTTGGTGGACGGGTGTGTGGTGGGCGATAGAGAAGTTGTGTTTGTGGGGCATTGATTTGGGCATTGTATTAGCTAATGCGTTATACCTGCGGACACGAGGGAAGGCTGCACTCTGCGCAAGCGCGTTAATCGCTGTGCATGATGGGAAATGTAGTCTGTGCAGCCAACTTGTGACTGCTGCATAAGACTACAACATTTTATATGATAGATGATTCTTTTATGTAGAAGTTAATTTACATTGGTTCAATGTTTGATTTATTGATGTTGCATTATATTTTCAATGAATATATTTGTAATGTTGGTTATTTCTTTGTTTTTCAGGTTTATGACCTGTGGTCTTCTATAAATAAAAGTAATAAAAACACAAAACTAAAGACAAACACGAGTCATAACATGTGTGCTGCCTGTCGCTAGCCCATTCGGATGGCTAAAATTTAAAAGATCCGAACAGAGACATTTGAATTTGATTGATAAATTGAGCATAACTAAAGAAAAAACAGCCACCAACAAAGAAAACGGTGGACACTGAAGATCTGATAGTCTTAGTTGGTTACTAAAGTATTTTGAGTAGTACTTTTCCCAAATGTCTTTTTATTCTTACTACTATTACTACTTTTCACTTCTACTTGACTAATATTATTTTGAAGTAGTACATTTTTGGTGCATTTTTGGTGCATTTTTGGTACATTTTTGGCTACTCTGCCTACGTTTTGGATATGGCATGGGTAGATGTAACTGTTACCTAGGGCCAAAATGTATTTCTGTGTTTAAATACTTCATTGGCTCTTTTCCAGGCCAACGCTAAGGTGCTAATCGTCCACCATAAGACAAACCAGGCTCTTGCTGTTGTGGAAAACAACGCGCTTTGGTAAACCACACACGCTACTCACGCTACTCACATGCACAGTGAAGCCTCGGCCTAATCTCCTCACATAAGATCGGCATTTGACCCACAACCTCCCCCCGTGCCCCTGCCTCCTCACAGGACCATGTTCGGGAGGGAGTTTGAGCTGACGGCGCACACCTTCCTGGACTCTCATAAAGCCGAAGAGGAAAACAACCACTGGTGGATCTGTATCTCTGACCCGGGACAGGACGGGCTGGTGCTGTTTAACCACCCCGGTGCCCAAGAAATGCCCCAACAACCTGCCCTGAGCGAGGGAGGGCTTCAGCAGGGAAACAGTGGGCTCTGAACATGGCACATGGCAATAAAATCATATCGAAAAGTGATAGAGACATTTGAATTTGATTGATAAATTGAGCATGACTAAAGAAAAAAAAAAACAGCCACCAACAAAGAAAACGGTGGACACTGAAGATTTGAATAGAAAATATGAAAAGTATTTAGTTCAGTCTTTTTTTTCCCACTTTTTTCCATATATCTGGCATCTTATTTGATGTATATTTGATGTCTTTTGCAGGTATATGAAATGTAGAATGTAGTGAAATATAAACAGTGAATCAGAGTGTAGTAGTAGTAGTAGTGTGTATTATTACAAAGATTATGTAAACGGTTACATCTGACGGGAGTAATCTGATTTCTCTCTGATCGTTCACAGTTGTGCAGGTTTTGACAAGGAAAACGATCAGGGCAGCCGCAGGGTCTTAATAGTGTTAAAAAGGTCTTAAATTTCATGTTCCTAAATTAAGCCCTTAAAAAGTCTTAAATTATGTTGTCCAAATCTTATTTTTTTCACAAAGGTCTTAAATTTCATGAGCCTATTTCTTTGTAAACTCATCCAGGCTGTAGTGCAACGTGAGACAAGTGTAACACCTGCTTGGATACTGTTTGAGAATCACAATTAGTTACTTTTGGAAAATGTAGGAAAAATCAGAAGAATGGTTCAGACTCTAGGAGGAAGGTGAATGCATGATAAATGAAGCCCAAAACACAGATATGTGGTGCTACCAGTGTACCAAATGTTACTGAATGAATATGTACAATATTTACAGAGACAAGTGCACTTGTAAGTAATCGCAACAATAGAAGTTCATAAGATTGATAAATCCCAGGCACGGTAGGAGTTCTTAAAGCTCGTTTCCACAGAGCGCTAGAGTTGAGTTTGGTTTATAGTCAGTTGATGGTTGAGTGTCCATTTGTTACTCCAATAGCGTACAAACGTAAGTGTCCATTGCCCATTGTCTCAAGAAAAAGAGACCGATCCAGAGCGCGTTGGAGGTGGTGGAGTGAGCAAAATACCGAAAGGCTACAGAGCTTCCTACCGCACACTGAAGTGTAGGCTGATCCAGGTCAACAGGTCTTAAGTCGGGCTGCTGGCCCTTTGATTAGCAGCAGCAGGACAACCCAACAACAGTCTAAAAACCTGGCCTGTGCAAGAACATGCATGTATAAATAATCTGTGTACACAATAGATGCCTAATAATTAAATCATTTGCAATGAGTAATATAAATTGTAAGCAACTTAAATGTACAATATTAATAGAAAAATAATTCTGCAGCACCATTTCCCTAATAATAAAGTGCATAGTACTTAATCACAATTGCATATCATTAGCATTATTAAGGGCAAATAATCATGATAAAAAGGGTAAGTAAATATTGATTCAGTGTGTGAATAAACTGGATAACACATAGACCCGTGCTAAACCAAGGCTAGCGTCAGCGCCGGTTAGCATTAGCATCAACACTCACCGATTCCTCAGTTAATTCCATACATGGATCAGTCAGTGTCTCACTTGCAGCGGAGGCATCTACAAGGTTAGGGAGCACAACGCTTAAAAATCGGATCACTTAGTTGAATAGTAAGCGATTAAATGAGCAAAATGGGTTACCTGCAGCTTGCTCGCAGTCCTACTAGCCACACACCTAACAGCCAAGTGAGTGTCTGGTCTGTATATTGTGAATGGGGGCGGCGCAAAATCTCGGGACCTAACTCAAATCACGCGAGACGTCAAAGGACATTAAAATGACAGCGGCAGCTCAAAGGTAGAGAGAGAGAAACCATAGATTACTTATTAATGTATTTATTATATATTTAATAATATTTATATTTAAAATATAGACCTGGGTTACACAAGACAATGCGGAAGGTTAATTTGTCTTGTTAGAATGTTATAAATGATTTTTTGGCCATTTTTCAAGCAACGCATACGACTATGAATGAGTTCTGAATGAGATTTTATAATAAAAGTTTTTGTTGTTATTTAAAGCAGCGAGTAATGGTCATTATTAGAATTAGATCTGGTGCATAGTGGGTGCGATGTTGGTCTTAATTGGTCTTGATAAAAAAGATTTAAATATGGAGGAGTCAAACCTGGGGATACCCTGATGATGCAAAAAGGGCAAACTAATATGGGCAGAGATAAAAATGAAAGATTGAAAGAAATGTTTTGTATTTTATCTTCCAAATACAGTGATGGGAAGTAACTAAATACAAAAATACAATAAAAAATACACATTCAGAATTAGGGGTGGGTATTGCCAACAACCTTGCGATACGATACGATTCGCGATACAGGGGTCTCGATACGATACGATTCGCGATACAGGGGTATGCCGATACATGGTCTTCAAGGCGATACGTATCCCGATATTTTACATTACGTAACCTATAATTTAAAAAAAAAAAAAAGACAGATGTTTACTCAAATGTTATTTTTATTTTGGTGTAGCGCATCAGTTACAATGTAACAGAAGAAGGCTGTAAGGCAGAAACTGCCCTTGATTAACCTGTTAACACCGCACTTTTCGGCACAAGTGTTCAAATATGTACCAGATGTTCCAAACTGTAATAAGATGTAATGTATAATAAATAAACCATCTTCTGAAATTTAGGCATGTTTTCTTAAGATAAATAACTAAAACAAGCCAAAAAATTTCGCGCCATATGTCTCGTGTGCCTCCACCTGTGAGTGTGCGTAAAAGGAGGAGAGAGAGAGTCCCCATACACAGAGCGCATGGAGCTAGCCTATCACTACAGCACCTCTGCCCCACATGGGACCCACCGCTGAAATCGTCTTTTCATAGGCTACTCAGATCTGTCAATCATTTCCTGAAAGAACCAATGACTGAAGAGGTTTTGCCGTGGAACTGTCCCTCGGTCATGCGTAATACGCCGCTAACTGGACGCACTCGTTTTGTTCCCCAAGCTGTAGCGCGGCGCCCCGTAGCCGGACCGAAGCCTGAATACGCTTGTTTTGTAGCTAAGAGTGTGGAGAAAACAAACATACCCCACACCGCTAACAGGAACTAGGCGTTTAGCTATGCTAAGGACCGAGAGCGAGAGTAGTAGAGAGATGCGTCGCTCATCCATTCAGACAAACTCGGACTTTCTGGATTATTTCTCCACATGGAATTATTTTATGAAAAAAGCAACTGGATATTCTTTTTTTGTTGACTGTTACGGACTAATTGAGCACAGCTATTCCTGGATTGGACCCGTTTCGGACCGACAGAACCGGCTCAAAGGTAAGAAATGCGATGAATATTTTCGGGAATTATAAATTATGGCTCTTTGGGCTCGCTGTGTGGCATAAAATGAATGATATGGTGGTTTTACTGAGGAATTAAGGTTTCAAACGATGTATAGCATGTCAATAGTGGAAAAATAAGTACGGTGAATATCTGGCTTGACTTTTTAATGTTGTGTAATCGCGCGCCGGCGGGCGGGTGGGTGTTAAGTGGTTTTAATGTACCGTAAACATGGCTTAACAAGGCTGTATGCTGACATGCAGCTGCCTTTGATGAAAGTAAACTTAAGATATGGCCTTAACAAGGCTGTAGTGCAGAAGGAATGCTGCCTCTGACAATACGAAATGCGCATTGCAAGCAAGGATCACTTATCAGACGCAGTTTGCTGAAGCTTGATAAATAATGTTTGTTGCATGTAAAATATCGATACTGACGCCTCCGTATCGATACGTGTATCGCCAAGAGGCCCACGACGATGTATCCCGTATCGATTTTTTGAACACACCCCTATTCAGAATACAGTTTGGGGCTATTTAGTTACTCTGTCATTTGGTGGAGTCCAGAATATCGTTACTTTCCTCAAATCAAAGTTGTGCTTCAAGCAGTTTTGGCAAGAAAACGCAGCTGCTCTTGTGCTTGAGAGCTTGTGCAAATTTTCCTTCTCTAATTAAACATAAATGAATACAAAACAAATGCAGCAAAAATAAAGCGGTTTGTAATTATACGTCCAATCTAATCCAATCCAACTTTATTTTACAGCACATTTTACCAACACAAAGTCTTCACAGATCCATTTGACCTGTAACTTGGCCTTTTGGTGCCACCTGCTTGTCACCACGGGAGTAAATAACTTTAATGCTGCTTTAATACTATAGAGCATCTCCATTAGACAGAAATCTTACTGTAGCTTTAACACATCAAGAAGTATTGTTTGGCATGTATTAAATGAATAAAATAGTTGATTAATTGCTTATTGGTAAACCTTTTTTATACGCCCGTGATAAAACGGGACGTATTATGGTATGGCGCTGTCCGTCCGTTCGTCCGTCTGTCCATCCGTCTGTGGACACTTCAAACCTTTGTAGTGTCTTTAAGTTCTGTTGCTGCAATCTGATTGGTGGAATTCCGATTTTAGAATGTGATGATGTCATACTCATACTCCTACTGCAAGACCCAGATTTCCCTATTGATTATCCGTCTGTCCGTCTGTCTGTGGACAATTTCTTGTCCGCGCTCTAACTCGAGAACCGTCTCACCTAGGAATGTCAAACTTCCAAACTGCACCAACAATTCATCTTTAACTAGGTTTGACAAATTCTAACTTAATTCTATATACAATAATTCAAAGTACGGGTGTATTTTGCCCCGCTGGCGGAGCTCTTGTTATACGCCCGTTGTGTAAGACGGGACGTATTATGGTATGGCGCTGTCCGTCCGTCCGTCCGTCCGTCCGTCTGTCCGTCTGTCCGTCTGTGGACACTTCAAAGCTTTGTCTTCATGAAAGATCTGAACTCTCTTCTCAAATGTTCTGCTGCTGAAAGCGAGAACAACCCACATTCTCTGCTTCTTTGAGCTTTGACACATTAAAGCAGTGGTTCTTAACCTGGGTTCGATCGAACCCTAGGGGTTCGGTGAGTCGGTCTCAGGGGTTCGGTGGAGCCTCTGCCGTGGAGGCCTTGACACACCGACTCATCATGTCAATACGCGATGCCCCGCTTGGCCATCACTGGCTGCAGATGATCACGTTACATTGTTTAACCAATCAGTGCTGCGAGGAATTTAGCACACTCAGGATTGGTCAACGTGTGACTGTCATCGTAGTACGTCGTGCAATTTATTTCTTAATATTTTAATCCATACTAACTATGTCGAGCAAAAAAAGAAAGTGGTTGGACGAATATGTACAATATGGATTCTCATGTATCACGGAACGGGATGGGAGTCAGCGCCCTGTCTGCATGATTTGCACTGCCAAGTTGAGCAACTCTAGCCTCGCACCGGCAAAACTAAAGGAACACTTCGTGAAGCTGCATGGAGATGGGGAATACAAGAACACAACGCTTGCTGAATTCAAGCTGAAGAGAGCCAGATTCGATGATAAGGCCACTCTGCCTGCTCTTGGATTTGTACCCATTAACAAACCGATCGTCACAGCATCGTACGAAGTTGCGTACCTGATCGCAAAGCAGGGCAAGCCACACACCATTGGTGAAACACTTGTAAAACCAGCGGCGTTAAAGATGGCGAATGTGATACTCGGAACAGCGGCCGAAGCTAAATTATCCCAAATTCCTCTTTCAAATGACACCATCAGTGACAGAATAGAGGACATGAGTAAAGACATCTTGGCTCAAGTAGTCGCAGATCTGATTTCAAGCCCGGCAAAATTCAGCCTTCAACTCGACGAGACCACAGACGTTGCTAATCTAAGCCAGCTTGCTGTTTTTGTGCGCTATTTGAAAGACGACATGATAAAAGAAGAGTTTTTATTTTGTAAGCCTCTTACAACAACAACTAAGGCAGCCGATGTGAAGAAACTTGTGGATGACTTCTTCAGAGACAATAATCTTTCGTGGGATATGGTTTCTGCAGTTTGTACGGATGGAGCTCCAGTCATGCTGGGAAGAAAATCTGGTTTTTGTGCGCTAGTAAAAGCCGAAGCACCACACATCATTGTGACGCATTGTATTCTGCACAGGCATGTGTTGGCAACAAAAACCTTGCCTCCAAAAATGGCAGAAGTATTAAAAACTGTAGTGGAATGTGTGAACTATGTGCAAACTAGTGCTCTGAGGCACCGCATCTTCAGTGAGCTGTGCAAAGAAATGGGCGCTGAATTCGAGGTACTTCTGTACCATTCTAATGTTCGGTGGTTATCCCGGGGACAGGTGCTGAATCGTGTTTTTACCTTGCGTGTGGAATTAGCCATGTTTTTGCACGAGCACCAACATTGCCATGCAGATTGCTTCAAAAATTCTGAGTTCATTCTCATTTTAGCGTACATGGCTGATATATTTGCAGCTCTCAATCACCTTACTCAGCAAATGCAGGGTGGTGGAGTCAACATCATGGAAGCAGAAGAAAACCTGAAGGCTTTTCAAAAAAAGCTGCCGTTATGGAAACGATTTAATAGAGAACAAGAACTTTGCAAACTTTCCCCTTCTGGACAACTGTGTAAGTAAGATCGAAGATGTGTCTGGAATTGGTGACATTTCTGTACCCATGGAACTGGAGCAAGCAATTGCCACGCACTTAGATGAGCTTGCAAAGTCTCTCGACGGATACTTCCCTACACGAGTCATATCCAGCATGGGTGAGACAGCCGTTCACGTTTGCTGTTGAGACAGCAGAAGTCAATGATGAATACCTCGACGAAATCATTGAAATTCAGCAGAGCCAGGTTCAACAGCAACTCTTCAGAACAACAACGCTCTCAACGTTTTGGTGTCGACAAATAGAAAAGTATCCAGTTATTGCCAAGAAAGCCTTGGAGTTTTTTATACCATTTGTTACAACATATCTTTGCGAGCAATCCTTTTCGAGGATGCTGGACATAAAAACGAAGAAAAGGAACAAACTTTGCTGTGAAAATGACATGAGATTGGCACTTGCCAAGGTGAAGCCACGCATATCTGAACTGGTCTCTCAAAGGCAACAACAGAAGTCACACTGATTTGCAGGTATGTAATTTGTTGTGAATTCATGCACTATGTTGGTTTTGTTCTTTGAACAAGGTGATGTTCATGCACGGTTCATTTTGTGCACCAGTAGAAAAACATGTACGTCTTGAATTTGAAAAAAATCATATTTTATTTTACACTAAAGTAGGGTTCGGTTGCATTGTGAATTGAGCGGCGGATCCGTGGAGTGCTGCCCCCGCGACCCGGACGGATAAAGCGGGAGAAAAAAAAAGTAGGGTTCGGTGAATGCGCATATGAAACTGGTGGGGTTCGGTAGCTCCAACAAGGTTAAGAACCACTGCATTAAAGCTTTGTCGTGTCTTTAAGTTCTGTTGCTGCAATCTGATTGGTGGAATTCCGATTCTAGAATTCTATATACAATAATTCAAAGTACGGGCGTATTTTGCCCCGCTGGAGGAGCTCTTGTTTTCATTGTATTAATTGTAGCTGTTTTATTTCTATACGTGCAGCACTCTGGAAGCCGTCTTTGCTCATGAAATGTGATATAGGAATGTATTTATTTATTTGGTTTATTGAACAGGGACAGTGTACATTAATCAAATGGACAGATGGTAAAATACAACAGTAAGAATTATACAAAAAAGTGCAATTGTGCAGTGAGAATACAAACAGACACTGTCAACTATAACCACAATGTACACAATGAGAAATAACACGCACACTAGAGCACACACTAAACAAAATACACACTAGGGCACACAAATAGAAGAGACAGACACACTTGGTTAAATAACACACACAGTAGAGCACACACACAGAAGACACACACTCGGGTAAATAACGCACACTAGAGCACACACACACACACACACACACACTAGAGCACACAGACACACACACACACACACACACACACACACACACACTAGAGCACCCACACACACACACACACACACTAGAGCACACAGACACACACACATACAAACACTAGAGCACACAGACACACACACACACACACACACACACACACACTAGAGCACACACACACACACACACACACACACTAGAGCACACAGACACACACACATACAAACACTAGAGCACACAGACACACACACACACTAGACCACACACACACACACTAGACCACACACACACACACTAGAGCACACACACACACGCACGCACGCACACACACACACACACTAGAGCACACAGACACACACACACACACACACACACCCACACACAGACACACTAGAGCACACAGACACACACACACACACACACACTAGAGCACACAGACACACACACACACACACACTAGAGCACACAGACACACACATACACACACTAGAGCACACAGACACACACACATACACACAGACACACACACAAACAGAAGACACACACTCTCGCGTAGGTCGTTTCACTGGACTTCCTCCCGCCCTCCTGCAGGTGCCTCTGTCCGTGCCTGCAGATGGCGCTGTGCACTTCGGGGACACGGTGATGCTGGTGAACGTGGGCAGAGGGGAAAGGCCGTGCACCGCGGTCAGTCTGAACGCAGGGCTGTCCCAGCTGACCCAAAAGCCCACCCCGGGTCTGCTGCCCCCCTGCGAGGTCAGTGCGGGGCAGGTACTGCACCCCTGCACACGCAACGCTTTTGTCATCACCAGGTCAGTACTGCAAATGTATGAAGTGTATGAAGTATTTACTGGTGTCTCAGTTATTAAATATAGTGAAAGTGCATATGACGGGTATTCATGTTTTTCTCATTTTGACTTGGCTTGGTGCTATGTCTGACATTACTGATGTTTTACCTGTAGTGTGGACGGAAGCGTCGATGGCTCCAGTCTTCACTATGACCAAAGCTTTGCCCTGAGAACCACCAGCGGTTTTGCAGGAGGAGTGAGTAACAGCACAGTCTTTACTTTGTACTTTATACATTTTCTCATCATAAATAGTGTGATACAGTGCTTCCCAAATGTATTAGACTACTGTCCAGTATAAGCTGCTGCGATATGTAATTTAACAGTATTTCTGTTTAGCAGAATAGAATGTTATGTTTCCATAATGGTTAATCCACCAGTATATGCAAGATCTTTTTATCAATAATATCTTTAATGCTAAAATATAACTATTTTTAATGCTAAAATATAACTAACTAAAATGACATTAAAGTCTCATCCAAAGTAAGTCTCTGGGAACAGCTGGAAACTATTTGGAGCTCAATAACAAAAGGGACTTTGCAAAACTACATAAAAACAAAGCAGCAAGAATGCAGCTGTTCTCTGCACCAAATGTGCTCACACAAAATATTCACGTTTTCTTATTTTCATGAGAGGTGGTCTAATAAATATGTTAAACACTGTAAATAATGTATTTCACTAACAAAGACCATGGCGACAACACATGTGCGAAGAGAAAAGAGTTTATTATAGGGAGACGAGGCGGGTCGACTGGGTTGAGACTCAGGGTGGGGGTTCCGTCTCAATCTTCAAATGGCCCAGTAGAAACAGGACCCCCCTCATAGGCGTCTTATGTCTAGAAGACAAACAGATCGGGGTTGAGAGGATGGGGTCGAGTTATTCGGGACAAACTGGGTTGCCGGTATAGGCTGCTACAAATAGGCTTCTGGGAAATTGAGGTGTGGTAGAAGTGAGCTGTGATTCGCTGGAGAGGAGCCGAGGCCTGGTGTTGCTCCTGAACCTGAGTCATATTAACTACATTTATCTGCTCTTTGTTTTCCTCTTTAGCTTTTCCTGACCAGTGACCTAAAGACTTTTCAGAAGGTACTTGTACTTGTCATTCTACCTGATATTGTCCTACAAAACTATAGCTGCATTGACCTGTGTACGTCCCTGTTTCCGGACTGTGCAGTGTGCAAAGAAGTCTCGCCTTCAGGAGGTGAGTCTGGAGACTCAGGGGTCGTTTCTGTCATGGTGGAAAGTCGTGCACTTTGACCCTCAGGAGCGGCTGGAGCATGAAGGTCTACCTGTACCCGTGAGTCTACAGACAGCACAGGCTTTGGTTTAATATAGTGCTGCCGCGATTATTCGACGTTGTCGACGTAATCGAATATGAAAATGAGTCGACTACAATTTTTTTGGTCGAATATTCGCCTTTATTTATTTTTGGTCTCAAACGGCTCATCCAGAGACAGGTGTTGTGAGATGTGTCTGTGTTGTGTCTGTGGCTCAGTGAGAGAGAGAGAGTGGGTGGTTGTGTGCGCGCGCCGGGGGCGTATGTCTGCGCGGACCAAGGGAGCCGGGTCTCGCTCTGGGTGTGTGTCCGCATGTGCTCTGGGAGAGAGGGAGACGGCGACCGGGCGAGTAGAGGAAAAGTAAGGATGCCATGCCTACAGTGTAGTGAGCGAATAAAGCCGACTCGACAGCGAAACTGCCTCCCTTTATTTACATTTTTTTTATATACACCGCAAGCGCACGAGGTCCTCAAAGGGAGTTAACTCCGGCCCTAGGAGAAGACGATCTCCCCTGTCCTCCCCAACCACGGTTAGGGGGCTAGAACAGGAAAAAGTTAACACAGGTATTTCCCCTCCACACCACTAGTAGTACTACACTCGAGGCGGACACCGGTGCTGCTGACAGCGGCTACATCCGGGGTTGACGCCGAGGTGGCTAACCTAGGCTTCGCCAAAGGCGAACAGCAGTGGTATATAATGGCACCGCCAAAGAAAACAAACTTGAGGAAGTATTTGCCGTGCGCACTCTGCTGGCTGGTCTCTCTCTTTCTCTCTTCCCCCTTCCCCCGATTTGAGCATTTGAGAAAATGCCAGCGGCCGGTGGGTCAGAGTCGGATCCAAGAACAGTGGCGGCGACTTCTAGACCAAGACCTAAATCCTCGAAAGTCTGGGAATACTTTCGGACAGATGGTGATAGAGTGGTTTGTACACTCTGTAAGACTTATTTGGCTTATCACGGGAGCACGACCACGATGCATGAGGTATTGAGAATACCGTTGCAATATGCTGCTCGTGCATATCGTTGTTCAACATTGTCGAATGAGCACACACAACAGACATAACAGCAATAACCTTTGCAACTCGCACACACAAGGTAACCTCCCGGGAAAATCTAACACACACACTTGTGTGTGTTAGAACCGCTTGTTTTTTTTTTTTAATTAGTCGTTTAGATTAGTCGACTAATCGAAAAATTAGTCGAGAGATTAATCGTTAGAAAATTAGTCGTTAGTGGCAGCACTAGTTTAATACACATTTGATTCTTCTGTTATTTTTAAATACGTTTGTGACTTTCATACAACAATCATGAAGCAGTAAATAAGATAATAATGTCTGCACCTCCTACAACCACCACAGTGCACTACACTTTTCACTCAAACATAGATTACATCATTATATTTTATTTTATTTAGAATCTTGCTTAGACTTTTCTTTTTTACTCTGTTTATTACAACTTTAAGATATACAAAATATACATAGTGTGGTCTCTGATGACATATTTCACAATTTTTCACATTTGAATCTTTCAGAGACAAAGGCTGGCATTATTGAAATATTTAAAATTAGAAAAAATAAAAACAAACAAAAAGAACAACACAAAACACCTGCACACCCACAATAACATCTACATTATGGGGCTAAATGCAATACTAAATACAATAAATCAATTAAATACTGTTCCACTTTAACTTTAGGCTTTTTTTATTATTTTATTGTGTTGTTGTAAGGCGACCTTGGGTGTCCAGAAAGGCGCCTAATAAATAAAATGTATTATTATTATTATTAAAAATATGAAATGATTTGAACATTTGCAGTGCTTCTTCCTATTTTTCTGTCTATTCTTTGATAATACCAGATTTTCTGCATTATTTTGTGTTTTGTACTTACAAATTAGAAATCAAATGTTAGTCTTAGTTGGTTACTAAAGTATTTTGAGTAGTACTTTTCCCAAATGTCTTTTTATTCTTACTACTATTACTGCTTTTCACTTCTACTTGACTAATATTATTTTGAAGTAGTACATTTTTGGTACATTTTTGGTACATTTTTGGCTACTCTGCCTACGTTTTGGATATGGCATGGGTAGATGTAACTGTTACCTAGGGCCAAAATGTATTTCTGTGTTTAAATATTTCATTGGCTCTTTTCCAGGCCAACGCTAAGGTGCTAATTGTCCACTGTAAGACAAACCAGGCCCTTGCTGTTCTGGGAGACCACGTGCTTTGGTAAACCACACACGCTACTCATGCTACTCACATGCACAGTGAAACCTCGGCCTAATCTCCTCACATAAGATCGGCATTTGACCCACAACCTCCCCCCCCTGCCCCTGCCTCCTCACAGGACCATGTTCGGGAGGGAGTTTGAGCTGACGGCGCACACCTTCCTGGACTCTCATAAAGCCGAAGAGGAACGCAACCACTGGTGGATCTGTACCTCTGACCCGGGACAGGAGGGGCTGGTGCTGTTTGACCACCCCGGTGCCCAAGAAATGCCCCAACAACCTGACCTGGGCTTCAGCAGGGAAACAGTGGGCTCTGAACATGGCACATGGCAATAAAATCATATCGAAAAGTGATAGAGACTGTTTGGTTCTTTGGGTTATTTGTCAAAACTATGTGGTAAAATTTATGGGTAAAGAAAATCTCGTTATAAATATTGGAATAGAATTTAAATATTTGATCATTTATTTCAAGTATTTGGTCAGTTTGTGTGTTTCATTATTATTTTGCTACGTTATAGTTTTTTTTATGCCCGATCATGCGCAGTTGCGCCGTATCCTTGTAAAGTGTTTTTGACTAGCGTCATTTCTTATTATCACAACTGATCGTCAGGAGCACACAGCCCGTTGGTACGTAACAAATTGTAACAGTGATATTGTTAGGTACTGTTCACTAATACGCCTTGATTAAGAAATGTTTAGAGTTTCGGGTGTGTATTAGATGTTATTCGCGGCGCAAAGTCCACGCAGGAAAGCTTAATTGGCAGTTGTGTCGGTGCACGCGGCATCGAGTCGGTGCTCGGCTCACAATGTGCGCCAGCACGGGATAAAACACACATTTCTGGGTCAGTTGACTTGGTGGACGGGTGTGTGGTGGGCGATAGAGAAGTTGTGTTTGTGGGGCATTGATTTGGGCATTGTATTAGCTAATGCGTTATACCTGCGGACACGAGGGAAGGCTGCACTCTGCGCAAGCGCGTTAATCGCTGTGCATGATGGGAAATGTAGTCTGTGCAGCCAACTTGTGACTGCTGCATAAGACTACAACATTTTATATGATAGATGATTCTTTTATGTAGAAGTTAATTTACATTGGTTCAATGTTTGATTTATTGATGTTGCATTATATTTTCAATGAATATATTTGTAATGTTGGTTATTTCTTTGTTTTTCAGGTTTATGACCTGTGGTCTTCTATAAATAAAAGTAATAAAAACACAAAACTAAAGACAAACACGAGTCATAACATGTGTGCTGCCTGTCGCTAGCCCATTCGGATGGCTAAAATTTAAAAAGATCCGAACAGAGACATTTGAATTTGATTGATAAATTGAGCATAACTAAAGAAAAAAAACAGCCACCAACAAAGAAAACGGTGGACACTGAAGATCTGATAGTCTTAGTTGGTTACTAAAGTATTTTGAGTAGTACTTTTCCCAAATGTCTTTTTATTCTTACTACTATTACTACTTTTCACTTCTACTTGACTAATATTATTTTGAAGTAGTACATTTTTGGTGCATTTTTGGTACATTTTTGGCTACTCTGCCTAACGCTTTGATATGGCATGGGTAGATGTAACTGTTACCTAGGGCCAAAATGTATTTCTGTGTTTAAATACTTCATTGGCTCTTTTCCAGGCCAACGCTTAAGGTGCTAATCATTCACCATAAGACAAACCAGGCTCTTGCTGTTGTGGAAAACAACGCGCTTTGGTAAACCACACACGCTTACTCACGCTACTCACATGCACAGTGAAACCTCGGCCTAATCTCCTCACATAAGATCGGCATTTGACCCACAACCTCCCCCCCTGCCCCTGCCTCCTCACAGGACCATGTTCGGGAGGGAGTTTGAGCTGACGGCGCACACCTTCCTGGACTCTCATAAAGCCGAAGAGGAAAACAACCACTGGTGGATCTGTATCTCTGACCCGGGACAGGACGGGCTGGTGCTGTTTAACCACCCCGGTGCCCAAGAAATGCCCCAACAACCTGCCCTGAGCGAGGGAGGGCTTCAGCAGGGAAACAGTGGGCTCTGAACATGGCACATGGCAATAAAATCATATCGAAAAGTGATAGAGACATTTGAATTTGATTGATAAATTGAGCATAACTAAAGAAAAAAAACAGCCACCAACAAAGAAAACGGTGGACACTGAAGATTTGAATAGAAAATATGAAAAGTATTTAGTTCAGTCTTTTTTTTCCCACTTTTTTCCATATATCTGGCATCTTATTTGATATATATTTGGTATATTTGATGTCTTTTGCAGGTATATGAAATGTAGAAAGTAGTGAAATATAAACAGTGAATCAGAGTGTAGTAGTAGTAGTAGTGTGTATTATTACAAAGATTATGTAAACGGTTACATCTGACGGGAGTAATCTGATTTCTCTCTGATCGTTCACAGTTGTGCAGGTTTTGACAAGGAAAACGATCAGGGCAGCCGCAGGGTCTTAATAGTGTTAAAAAGGTCTTAAATTTCATGTTCCTAAATTAAGCCTCTTAAAAGTCTTAAATTATGTTGTCCAAATCTTATTTTTCACAAAGGTCTTAAATTTCATGAGCCTATTTCTTTGTAAACTCATCCAGGCTGTAGTGCAACGTGAGACAAGTGTAACACCTGCTTGGATACTGTTTGAGAATCACAATTAGTTACTTTTAGAAAATGTAGGAAAAATCAGAAGAATGGTTCAGACTCTAGGAGGAAGGTGAAGGCATGAGAAATGAAGCCCACAACACAGATTTGTGGTGCTACCAGTGTACCATATGTTACTGAATGAATATGTACATTATTTACAGAGACAAGTGCACTTGTAAGTAATCGCAACAATAGAAGTTCATAAGATTGATAAATCCCAGGCACGGTAGGAGTTCTTAAAGCTCAAGCTTCCACAGAGCGCTAGAGTTGAGTTTGGTTTATAGTCAGTTGATGGTTGAGTGTCCATTTGTTACTCCAATAGCGCATTTAACGTAAGTGTCCATTGCCCATTGTCTCAAGAAAAAGAGACCATCCAGAGCGCTGGAGGTGGTGGAGGAGCAAAATACCGAAAGGCTACAGAGCTCTACCGCACACTGAAGTGTAGGCTGATCCAGGTCAACAGGTCTTAAGTCGGGCTGCTGGCCCTTTGATTAGCAGCAGCAGGACAACCTAACAACAGTCTAAAACCTGGCCTGTGCAAGAACATGCATGTATAAATAATCTGTGTACACAATAGATGCCTAATAATTAAATCATTTGCAATGAGTAATATAAATTGTAAGCAACTTAAATGTACAATATTAATAGAAAATAATTCTGCAGCACCATTTCCTAATAATAAAGTGCATAGTACTTAATCACAATTGCATATCATTAGCATTATTAAGGGCAAATAATCATGATAAAAAGGGTAAGTAAATATTGATTCAGTGTGTGAATAAACTGGATAACACTCTAGACCCGTGCTAAACCAAGGCTAGCGTCAGCGCCGGTTACATTAGCGCCTGTTAGCATTAGCATCAACACTCACCGATTCCTCAGTTAATTCCATACATGGATCAGTCAGTGTCTCACTTGCAGCGGAGGCATCTACAAGGTTAGGGGAGCACAACGCTTAAAAATCGGATCACTTAGTTGAATAGTAAGTTGATTAAATGAGCAAAATGGGTTACCTGCAGCTTGCTCAGCAGTCCTACTAGCCACACACCTAACAGCCAAGTGAGTGTCTGGTCTGTATATTGTGAATGGGGGCGGCGCAAAATCTCGACCTAACTCAAATCACGCGAGACGTCAAAGCGACATTAAAATGACAGCGCAGCTCAAAGGTAGAGAGAGAGAAACCATAGATTACTTATTAATGTATTTATTATATATTTAATAATATTTATATTTAAAATATAGATTCCTATTACACAAGACAATGCGGAAGGTTAATTTGTCTTGTTAGAATGTTATAAATGATTTTTTGGCCATTTTTCAAGCAACGCATACGACTATGAATGAGTTCTGAATGAGATTTTATAATAAAAGTTTTTGTTGTTATTTAAAGCAGCGAGTAATGGTCATTATTAGAATTAGATCTGGTGCATAGTGGGTGCGATGTTGGTCTTAATTGGTCTTGATAAAAAAGATTTAAATATGGAGGAGTCAAACCTGGGGATACCCTGATGATGCAAAAAGGGCAAACTAATATGGGCAGAGATAAAAATGAAAGATTGAAAGAAATGTTTTGTATTTTATCTTCCAAATACAGTGATGGGAAGTAACTAAATACAAAAATACAATAAAAAATACACGTTCAGAATACAGTTTGGGGCTATTTAGTTACTCTGTCATTTGGTGGAGTCCAGAATATCGTTACTTTCCTCAAATCAAAGTTGTGCTTCAAGCAGTTTTGGCAAGAAAACGCAGCTGCTCTTGTGCTTGAGAGCTTGTGCAAATTTTCCTTCTAATTAAACATAAATGAATACAAAACAAATGCAGCAAAAATAAAGCGGTTTGTAATTATACGTCCAATCTAATCCAATCCAACTTTATTTTACAGCACATTTTACCAACACAAAGTCTTCACAGATCCATTTGACCTGTAACTTGGCCTTTTGGTGCCACCTGCTTGTCACCACGGGAGTAAATAACTTTAATGCTGCTTTAATACTATAGAGCATCTCCATTAGACAGAAATCTTACTGTAGCTTTAACACATCAAGAATTATTGTTTGGCATGTATTAAATGAATAAAATAGTTGATTAATTGCTTATTGGTAAACCTTTTTTATACGCCCGTGATAAAACGGGACGTATTATGGTATGGCGCTGTCCGTCCGTTCGTCCGTCTGTCCATCCGTCTGTGGACACTTCAAACCTTTGTAGTGTCTTTAAGTTCTGTTGCTGCAATCTGATTGGTGGAATTCCGATTTTAGAATGTGATGATGTCATACTCATACTCCTACTGCAAGAGCCAGATTTCCCTATTGATTATCCGTCTGTCCGTCTGTCTGTGGACAATTTCTTGTCCGCGCTCTAACTCGAGAACCGTCTCACCTAGGAATGTCAAACTTCCAAACTGCACCAACAATTCATCTTTAACTAGGTTTGACAAATTCTAACTTAATTCTATATACAATAATTCAAAGTACGGGTGTATTTTGCCCCGCTGGAGGAGCTCTTGTTTTCATTGTATTAATTGTAGATGTTTTATTTCTATACGTGCAGCACTCTGGAAGCCGTCTTTGCTCATGAAATGTGATATAGGAATGTATTTATTTATTTGGTTTATTGAACAGGGACAGTGTACATTAATCAAATGGACAGATGGTAAAATACAACAGTAAGAATTATACAAAAAAGTGCAATTGTGCAGTGAGAATACAAACAGACACTGTCAACTATAACCACAATGTACACAATGAGAAATAACACGCACACTAGAGCACACACTAAACAAAATACACACTAGGGCACACAAATAGAAGAGACAGACACACTTGGTTAAATAACACACACAGTAGAGCACACACACACAGAAGACACACACTCGGGTAAATAACGCACACTAGAGCACACACACACACACACACTAGAGCACACAAACAGAAGACACACACTAGAGCACATACACACTAGAACACACACGCATGCACACGAGAGCGCACAAACAGAAACTCCACACGCGGGTAATGAAAAACACACACTAGAGCACACAAACAGAAGACATACTCGAGTAAAAACACACACACTAGAACACACTCACTTGGGTAAATAACGCACACACACACACACACAAACAGAAGACACACACTCAGGTAAAAAACACCCACACTAGAGAGCATACACACACTAGAGCGCACAAACACACACACACACTAGAGCATACAGACACACACACACACACACACACACACACACACACACGAGCACACACACTAGAGCACACAGACACACACACATACACACACTAGAGCACACAGACACACACACACACACACTAGAGCACACAGACACACACACATACACACACTAGAGCACACAGACACACACACATACACACAGACACACACACAAACAGAAGACACACACTCTCGCGTAGGTCGTTTCACTGGACTTCCTCCCGCCCTCCTGCAGGTGCCTCTGTCCGTGCCTGCAGATGGCGCTGTGCACTTCGGGGACACGGTGATGCTGGTGAACGTGGGCAGAGGGGAAAGGCCGTGCACCGCGGTCAGTCTGAACGCAGGGCTGTCCCAGCTGATCCAAAGGCCCACCCTGGGTCTGCTGCCCCCCTGCGAGGTCAGTGCGGGGCAGGTACTGCACCCCTGCACACGCAACGCTTTTGTCATCACCAGGTCAGTACTGCAAATGTATGAAGTGTATGAAGTATTTACTGGTATCTCAGTTATTAAATATAGTGAAAGTGCATATGACGGGTATTCATGTTTTTCTCATTTTGACTTGGCTTGGTGCTATGTCTGACATTACTGATATTTTACCTGTAGTGTGGACGGAAGCGTCGATGGCTCCAGTCTTCACTATGACCAAAGCTTTGCCCTGAGAACCACCAGCGGTTTTGCAGGAGGAGTGAGTAACAGCACAGGCACTCTTTACTTTGTACTTTATACATTTTCTCATCATAAATAGTGTGATACAGTGCTTCCCAAATTTATTAGACTACTGTCCAGTATAAGCTGCTGCGATATGTAATTTAACAGTATTTCTGTTTAGCAGAATAGAATGTTATGTTTCCATAATGGTTAATCCACCAGTATATGCAAGATCTTTTTATCAATAATATCTTTAATGCTAAAATATAACTATTTTTAATGCTAAAATATAACTAACTAAAATGACATTAAAGTCTCATCCAAAGTAAGTCTCTGGGAACAGCTGGAAACTATTTGGAGCTCAATAACAAAAGGGACTTTGCAAAACTACATAAAAACAAAGCAGCAAGAATGCAGCTGTTCTCTGCACCAAATGTGCTCACACAAAATATTCACGTTTTCTTATTTTCATGAGAGGTGGTCTAATAAATATGTTAAACACTGTAAATAATGTATTTCACTAACAAAGACCATGGCGACAACACATGTGCGAAGAGAAAAGAGTTTATTATAGGAGACGCAGGCGGGTCGGCTGGGTTGAGACTCAGGGTGGGGTTCAGTCTCAATCTTCAAATGGCCCAGTAGAAACAGGACCCCCCTCATAAGCGTCTTATGTCTAGAAGACAAACAGATTGGGGTTGAGAGGATGGGGTCGAGTTATTCAGGACAAACTGGGTTGCCGGTATAGGCTGCTACAAATAGGCTTCTGGGAAATTGAGGTGTGGTAGAAGTGAGCTGTGATTCGCTGGAGAGGAGCCGAGGCCTGGTGTTGCTCCTGAACCTGAGTCATATTAACTACATTTATCTGCTCTTTGTTTTCCTCTTTAGCTTTTCCTGACCAGTGACCTAAAGACTTTTCAGAAGGTACTTGTACTTGTCATTCTACCTGATATTGTCCTACAAAACTATAGCTGCACTGACCTGTGTACGTCCCTGTTTGCGGACTGTGCAGTGTGCAAAGAAGTCTCGCCTTCAGGAGGTGAATCTGGAGACTCAGGGGTCGTTTCTGTCATGGTGGAAAGTCGTGCACTTTGACCCTCAGGAGCGGCTGGAGCATGAAGGTCTACCTGTACCCGTGAGTCTACAGACAGTACAGGCTTTGGTTTAATACACATGTGATTCTTCTGTTATTTTTAAATACGTTTGTGGCTTTCATACAACAATCATGAAGCAGTAAATAAGATAATAATGTCTGCACCTCCTACAACCACCACAGTGCACTACACTTTTCACTCAAACATAGATGACATCATTATATTTTATTTTATTTAGAATCTTGCTTAGACTTTTCTTTTTTTTTTTTTACTCTGTTTATTACAACTTTAAGATATACAAAATATACATAGTGTGGTCTCTGATGACATATTTCACAATTTTTCACATTTGAATCGTTCAGAGACAAAGGCTGGCATTATTGAAATATTTAAAATTAGAAAAAATAAAAAAAATAAAACAAACAAACAAACAAAAAGAACAACACAAAACACCTGCACACCCACAATAACATCTACATTATGGGGCTGTCTCATAATTACCTACTATAAAAATGGTCAATAAAAGGTTGTGCTTAGGCTTTTCTGAGTTCATAATTTTGTTTATAATTTTACTTCCTGGTTGGACACTGGCAGCAGATTTGACCAAAAGGGGAGTACTCAGCTATATTTACCATACTCAGTTACACTTACTGCAATAACTTTTAAAAGAATTGTACTTTCCAGAGTACTTTTCTAGCAGCATACTTTTACTCCTACTTGAGTTTTTTTTTGTTTTTTTTTATTAAAGTAACAGCGCTCTTACTTGAGAAAGTTTTCTACAAGTGACAAAAGCTTGGCAAATAATTAAAATACTGTTTAATACATTACTAAATACTAAATACTAATAAAATACAACACTAAATGCAATACTAAATACAATAAATCAATTAAATACTGTTCCACTTTAACTTTAGGCTTTTTTTAATTATTTTATTATGTTGTTGTAAGGCGACCTTGGGTGTCCAGAAAGGCGCCTAATAAATAAAATATATTATTATTATTATTAAAAATATGAAATGATTTGAACATTTGCAGTGCTTCTTCCTATTTTTCTGTCTATTCTTTGATAATACCAGATTTTCTGCATTATTTTGTGTTTTGTACTTACAAATTAGAAATCAAATGTTAGTCTTAGTTGGTTACTAAAGTATTTTGAGTAGTACTTTTCCCAAATGTCTTTTTATTCTTACTACTATTACTGCTTTTCACTTCTACTTGACTAATATTATGTTGAAGTAGTACATTTTTGATAAATTTTTGGTACATTTTTGGCTACTCTGCCTATGTTTTGGATATGGCATGGGTAGATGTAACTGTTACCTAGGGCCAAAATGTATTTCTGTGTTTAAATACTTCATTGGCTCTTTTCCAGGCCAACGCTAAGGTGCTAATTGTCCACCATAAGACAAACCAGGCCCTTGCTGTTCTGGGAGACCACGTGCTTTGGTAAACCACACACGCTACTCACGCTACTCACATGCACAGTGAAGCCTCGACCTAATCTCCTCACATAAGATCGGCATTTGACCCACAACCTCGCCCCCTGCCCCTGCCTCCTCACAGGACCATGTTCGGGAGGGAGTTTGCGTTGACGGCGCACACCTTCCGGCACACTCGTAAACCCGAAGAGGAATGCAACCACTGGTCTATTTGTTCTGGCCCGGGACAGGAAATGCCCCAACAACCTGCCCCGAGCGAGGGAGTAAGTAAGTAAGTAAGTATGCCCTTTATTATCCCACAATGGGGAAATTCATGTGTCGCAGCAGCAACAGCAACATACACTCCACAAACAACATGAGCAATTGACATACATACAAGACATACAGACATACAAGACCAGAGTTAAAGGAAGGGGATATATATATAAAAAAATGCAAAAGAAAACATTCCAAAAGGGTGACCTGTTCCAATAAATAAGTAAGAAAATAAATCAATAAATATAAAAGTTTAAAAGTTAAAAAAGTTAAAAATACACAGGACCATGTTCGGGAGGGAGTTTGAGCTGACGGCGCACACCTTCCTGGACTCTCATAAAGCCGAAGAGGAAAACAACCACTGGTGGATCTGTATCTCTGACCCGGGACAGGACGGGCTGGTGCTGTTTGACCACCCCGGTGCCCAAGAAATGCCCCAACACCCACCCATCCAGGGGCTTCAGCAGGGAAACAGTGGGCTCTGAACATGGCACATGGCAATAAAATCATATCGAAAAGTGATAGAGACATTTGAATTTGATTGATAAATTGAGCATAACTAAAGAAAAAAAAACAGCCACCAACAAAGAAAACGTTGGTCACTGAAGATTTGAATAGAAAATATGAAAAGTATTTAGTTCAGTCTTTTTTTCCCACTTTTTTCCATATATCTGGCATCTTATTTGATATATATTTGGTATATTTGATGTCTTTTGCAGGTATATGAAATGTAGAAAGTAGTGAAATATAAACAGTGAATCAGAGTGTAGTAGTAGTAGTGTGTATTATTACAAAGATTATGTAAACGGTTACATCTGACGGGAGTAATCTGATTTCTCTCTGATCGTTCACAGTTGTGCAGGTTTTGACAAGGAAAACGATCAGGGCAGCCGCAGGGTCTTAATAGTGTTAAAAAGGTCTTAAATTTCATGTTCCTAAATTAAGCCCTTAAAAAGTCTTAAATTATGTTGTCCAAATCTTATTTTTTTCACAAAGGTCTTAAATTTCATGAGCCTATTTCTTTGTAAACTCATCCAGGCTGTAGTGCAACGTGAGACAAGACAATGCGGAAGGTTAATTTGTCTTGTTAGAATGTTATAAATGATTTTTTGGCCATTTTTCAAGCAACGCATACGACTATAAATGAGTTCTGAATGAGATTTTATAATATAAGTTTTTGTTGTTATTTAAAGCAGCGAGTAATGGTCATTATTAGAATTAGATCTGGTGCATAGTGGGTGCGATGTTGGTCTTAATTGGTCTTGATAAAAAAGATTTAAATATGGAGGAGTCAAACCTGGGGATACCCTGATGATGCAAAAAGGGCAAACTAATGTGGGCAGAGATAAAAATGAAAGATTGAAAGAAATGTTTTGTATTTTATCTTCCAAATACAGTGATGGGAAGTAACTAAATACAAAAATACAATAAAAAATACACATTCAGAATACAGTTTGGGGCTATTTAGTTACTCTGTCATTTGGTGGAGTCCAGAATATCGTTATGTAACATATGTATTATTGAACTACAATACAATAGCTGGTAGTGATATTGGAATGTAATAGGCTAGTGATCAGAAGTCTAGGGGTCGGCTACGGAGAGAGTGATAGAGACTGAAGTTTGCAATTGGGATGACACCATGTATTGACAAAAATTTAAAAAAAGGACACAACATACTGAGAAACACCCTGTGCGAATGGCCACTCGAAAATATAGGTAATATTAAAGACAAATCGTTATTTCAAGATTCATTCAATAATAAAAGGTTGACACAATCTTCTGCAAAGCTTGTACACAGCAATGCAATGATCAATAGGTACCAGATGAACCAAAAAAATCGAGAAGTCCATACCCTCAACCCACCCACAGTTCACTGAATTACCCACGTCTGGGTGATAAAGGAAGTCCAGCAGAATTTTAGGTAAAAGAGTTTCGGCAGTTCATTATTGCAGTAAAAGATGGATGCGAGTGAGTGACGTGTGTGGGGTGAGAGATTCCCTGGGCTACAGGAGCCCCCTACCGGTCCGGCAGAGAGATAGTGGTTCTCCCACAGTTCAGAAAAGTCCTTAGGCTCAAAGCCCACTCCTTAGCTCGCCATCGGGTTGGGTAACTGGGAAACCTGGCCTGTATAAATAGCAAAGGCCCCAATGAATCATATGCACATATCAAATAAAGTCAAGTGCTAATAAATTGTAACATTGGTGTGCGCACAGTTCAATTTATAGCACTAATTGCACTGGAAGCTCTTCAGCATAAATAAAATTTATATCAAATAATATCTGTCATATGCCAATTATCAATAATCAATAAAATGCATTAATTGCATAAGATAAGATAGCAGCAATTCGATGAATACAGTCAAGCACAGTTACGTGTTAAAGTGCTAAGATAAAGTGCATGGTTAATGAATACTAATGAAATAACCTTATGCTCAATCCAAAAATATTCAGTGAAATAATCACTTAAAATTACAATAAATAGATTTGACATTGTTGTATCTCCATATAAATAACATTTGCACATTTAATATTTGGTGTCACTTAGAGAAATAGTCATATTTGAAAGAACAAGGTACAAACTCTAATAAAACAGTAGGCTAACCGCTCCTATCTAACTACATGGAAGCGGCTAGGCTACCTCAGCACAACGTTTCACTCACCAATTCCGCGGATAGCGCCGCATATAACCGCCCTTTCGATTGGGTTTTGGACACGGTAGCCGACGGCTCCTATGGGTTAAGTGAACCATAAATATCAAGCGAAACCGCGTGAAAACAGACCTGCAGCCCAGCTCTCCTCTGGCATCCCCACGGCGTCTGACCTAAGTGAATCTCCGCGGCAGGAAATACACACGCGTTTGGCGCCACAGGTCACATGATCGCATGACGTCACCAGAAAACTAATGCACTGATTGGTTAACTAACGGGGGGATGGTGCGTGACTACGTCAGACGCACAGTGAGACTAATCAAGGCAGAAATGAGCGGAGAATGACAGATGACTCAGGATTTGTTACCTGGGTTACACCTACTTTCCTCAAATCAAAGTTGTGCTTCAAGCAGTTTTGGCAAGAAACCGCAGCTGCTCTTGTGCTGAGAGCTTGTGCAAATTTTCCTTCTCTAATTAAACATAAATGAATACAAAACAAATGCAGCAAAAATAAAGCGGTTTGTAATTATACGTCCAATCTAATCCAATCCAACTTTATTTTACAGCACATTTTACCAACACAAAGTCTCCAAAGTGCTGCACAGAGTAGGCACAATGTAAATCAACACATTCAAGAAAATAAAGCATAAAATAAATATAAATAAATAAATAAAATAAAATTAGCAAATAGAATAATAGCAAATAAAATCAATAAAAAACAGTCAGGGGAGAGCACAATTCTCATGTTAAAAGCCGGTGAGTAAAAGTGTGTTTTTGAACAACAGTGAAAAGAATTGACTGAAGGGGAGGTCTTAATGTGAGGTTTTTCATAAATATAAGAGAATTTAAAACACTGTGATGATAAATAATAAAAAATCTTGTTATATCTGTAGTTTAGACTTCTGCAAACATCTTCTGAAATGTCCCTGTGTGTCTGATATCCTCTCTGTGTGTCAGATGCCCTTCCTCTGTCACTTTATTCTGTGTAAAAGCTGCTAACCCTGTAGTTTAGACCTCTACAAATATGTCCTGAAATGCATGGGATTCTTCTTGTACTCGTTTATCAGTTTGTATTTTCATCTTCTCTCAAATATTGATGTTATTTACAGTGTGCACGCTGAAAACAATCCCACTTTTTAAACGTATATTGCAAATCTAATCACATAACTCATCAGAAAATCGAAATTAGATCATTTTCCAAACTTGTGCAGCCCTAGTAATAATTATCTACATATAAATTAGACATGAATTAATTAACAGATTAACAGCAACACTATAAATGTACTAAAACAAAAGCCATTTTGGTGTAAAATATAATCTAGGGTATATAATTATGGATAATCCCGTAATAACGCGTTTGGATTCATGTGCAGTTCTCCATATTCGCCTCTAGATGGCGCCAAATACACACGGATGCAAAATGAACTCACGTGACTCCGCTACTTTTTTATTATTGCAAATACGTCAAATAAACTAAATAAGAGCAATCGAAATGAATTCTTTTAGTCGAAATATTCAGGTTAGATATAAAACAGATGGAGGACAGTAAGTAAGTACAAAAAAACAAAAAAAAACAAAAAAACAAAAGCGTACTTAAGTTTTACAGCAGATAGGCTACTTTTTCATTTTATTTCTCTATTTGTTCCTTTCTTTTAGTCTGAGACCTGCTGAAATGGTTGAGGGGATTTAGCACGTGCATAGTTTGAGCAAACAAAAATATAGGCCAACAAAAAAAATAAAAATGGCAGAAAATTACGAAATCGTGGAACAAAAATCAGCACAATACTTCGTCATTATCACTAACTTACTTTTATCGCTTTAATTGGTCTCAAAATCTGTCCCAAATACTTTTTACTCTTAACGTGCACTATTAATTTACACTTGTACCACATATTTTTAACTTAAATTGCCGCTATTGCACTATTTTCTGATCTATGTTATAATGTTGTTTGCTCGTCACAAGCTGGAGCTGTGTTTTATTTCATTCACGCGTTTTCAACACAAACCGAAACAAAAAACACCTGCTGATGGCATACAGGAAGTGCTCCACTGTGTTTTTAAGATAAACTAAGGTGATCAGAATTTCAAAATAAAACAAACTGGGACATTTCCGGTTTTTTGGTGGTTGGTAATAATACAATTGTGAACTGAGTGCGTAATTAAGGAGAATTTGAGTTGATATAGTCACATTTTCTTTGTGTTTTGGTCATTTTTAAGCAGAGTTTTTGTATTTAATCTAAAGAGACGACAATTTATGCCTCTCTTTACTGTTGGCAGGGATCAAATTGGTCAAAAATAGGGACACCTCAGAGATTTCTTGTTTAAAACTGGGACAAATCGCTGATTTTGGATAAATCTGCTGGAACAGGGGACACAGGGCTCAAAACTGGGACTGTCCCGAGTAACTTTCTGGTCAGATAACACAACTTCAGGTATGTTTTTGATGAGGTAACGACATTCTAACATTCCCTAGATACTTTTTTACTCCAGCAGTAGTTAATTTGATGATTTTACTTGTATCTGTCATATTTAAACAGTGCACAGACTCTTCACACTGCAAATTTCTCTGATCTGGCCAAGATTTTAAAACTTCAGGTTATTCATCTTGTTTTCAGATTTATTATCTACTTACTAGAGTTGAATTGGTTGTATAATCTTAAAAATTGTCACATATATTTCTTCCATGACTCAACTGGACAAAAAAATCTACTAAAGCTACAATCCATTTACCATAGTTTCCCCCTACAGCACATAACTTGTTTTTAGATTCAGTGATACAGATTTGCTTGACACTCAAGTATGTTTATTAGGGTGCATCAGTTGCCCCGATATCAGAACTTTACAACGGCCCTATACTTTTCGTGTTCCATTCGCTGAGAAAAAAATTTAGAAAAAAAATTATGAAATTCCGAGTTGATCTACCGGGTCCACATCGAGGTCAAAGTTTGGCCAATGTCCCAGTGTATAAGACAGTATAGGCCTATACTGTCTTATACACTGGGGCATTGCCCAAACTTCATAATAGGCAGGTTCGGTAGACTTTAGAAAGCATGGTACAACCACATATTTGCTTTATGTTTTTCAGAATTGGAGTGTTACAGTGTAGTTATTAAAAGAAGAAATGTCAGAACATAGCTGTAAGAAGGCTCGCATGGAGCAGCCTAAACCAATAACCCGCCAAGACTGTGCAGTATTTGGGTTAGGAGCGAAAATTACCACTGTTTCTGTTGATCTCTCATTTTTAACGATTTTTTTAGAAATTTCCAGAATTTTACAAGGGATGTGGACCCGGTAGATGACATTCGAATTACAAAAAAATTTACCAGGAATTTTTTCTAGTTGAATGGAACACTAAAACATTAGGGCCGTTTGCAAATTCTCGATTTTTAAAAAAAAGGGGGCAACTGATGCACCCTAATGTTTATCCAAAACTTAACATTCATAAACTTATTTTGAGCCCATGAACACAGACACTTCTTCATTCTAGTCTATAGGGGCGACCAGACGCGCCTATTTACCCAGGACACTTCCAGTTTTGAGCTTTATCTCCCCTGTCCCAACAGGTTTATCCAAAACCACTGATTTGTCCCAGTTTTATACAAGAAATGTGCCAGGCGTCCCTATTTTTGACCCATCTGATACCTGCTAACACTAAAGAGAGGCATAAATTGTCATGTGATGAGGTAAAATACAGAAAAGATGCTTAAAAACGACCAAAACACAAAGAAAATATTATTGTTATGACTCACATGTTAGTCAGGAATGATCCCTGCGTAACCATTTTCCTTAATTGTGCAAACATATCACAATTTTATGACTACCAACCACTAAAAAAAAGCGAGGATGTCCCAGGTTTTTATTTTGAAAATCTGCTCACCCTAAGTCTAGAGGTAGTTTATTTTAAGAAAACGTGTCAAGTAAAATGATCTTGCCGCACGGATGGATCATTTCGTTACTTTTAAGTCATTTTCTGATAGATTTAAGTGTTTATATCTTAAATTTTGGCCATTTTTTTGTCAGCGCCTCCTCTCCGCTGCTGTGGTCCTGAGTCCCGGTCCCGGCTGCAGTGCGGTACCCGGGACGGACGAGGCTCGGTCCCGTCCGCCGTGCGTGGATCCACTTCAGGTTTTCCTCCGGCCCGGTGACGAAGTGCGAGAAGAGCGTCTGCCACACACATAAACACACACAGAGACACACACACATATATACACACACACACACAGAGACACACACACACACAGAGACACACACACACATAAACACACACAGAGACACACACACATATATACACACA
>CM068348.1:42895110-42962610 GCA_034769755.1 Odontamblyopus lacepedii
CTAAACCAGAAAAGTCAAATATATATGCACTGCATAAAAGGATTTTCTAGCAGAGTTAAACTGACTTGAATTAAGCAGATTCATCTTAAAAGAACAATTTTAAGATTTTTTTTACTTAATAAGATGAGATTTTTTTACTTGTTTCAAGATATTCCATCCTGATTTATCTTATCTCGATATTACAACTTATTCTAAGCACTTTTTATATTAACTCAGTCCAGGTTAAGCCTCTTTAACTTCCTTCTCAAACCAATAAGGTGAAAAATCTTGCCATAAATACTTGAAACTCGTGTTTTCTGCTTAGAACAAGATTCATATTTCGTCTTGGTTTAAGAAAACTTGGTAAGTGAAAATTTCTTACTGCACTGGCAGATAATTTCATTTAAAATAGGGCATTTTTACCTCAAAATTGGTATTTTTGTCTTCTTTTTGATAGGCCTTTATTGCTGTGTGTGTTCCTCTCCCTCCACAGTTGTTGGTCTCTCACACTCATCAGCTCGGGTCCTCTATAACAATAATAATAAGAATGCATCAGTTTTATATAGTCAGAGATGCTTTACAGAGCCTTATTCATTCTCTCCACACTCGGTGGACTCTACCAGAGACCTTGGAGCTTGAGAGTTCTGCGCAGTATCTCTGTTTTTCCCAGTACTGCACTTTTCTGGACTGACATATCTGATGTTTTCCCCGTATCTGCTGTAGCCACTCCTCCAGTCTGCGGATTACAGCCCCGAGTGCCCCGATCACCACGGGCACCACTGATGCCTTCACCTTCCAGATCTTCACCAGCGTTTCCTTGAGCCCCTGGTATTTCTCTAGTTTCTCGTGTTCCTTTCCTCTGATATTACGATAAAATTGAAATAATTGAGTTGACTTTTTATATCAAAAGTGACCTACTTTAGCCACTCACAGCAGAGGTCGTGCGAATGCCTCAAAAAGAACGTGTTAAACTTTTGTAAATGGAGCACAATGGTGAAGTGAAGTGGCTCTTCAACTCTCTCATATCATGTACGAACCAAACACTCAGCAGCCTTGTCTTATATGTCTGAAAAGCACCTGGGCAATGCAGATCAAGTGTCCTTCTCATTCACACCACAACATTAAGCGGTAAAGCAAGAATAAATCCAGCTATCGTCTGTTTCTTGGGTGTTTGCAGCAGTAGCCACAGCACCACTACCACAAATAAATAATGCACGTTAAAAAGGTTCAAGTTTATGTTTTGGAGGTGGTTAAAGGAACTGTGTGTCACCTGACCTCTTACAGTTTATGAGAAAAGTCGGACAATCACGACTGAGCCTGAGTTACCAGAGCCTTAACCTTCAGATATAAGAAACATACAAGTTTTTCTCATTCTCTGTATATGGACAGACCTCATGTGAACGCTCAGAACCTCCAGAATAGCACTGACTAATGATTGTCTGTAGGTGCTGGGGTTTAGGTAGTGACCATTCAGACCAGAGAGAGGCATTTTAGGTTTAAACTAGAGCTCTAGTCCTTCAGTCATTTAGTTGATTAATTGGTCAGTGGAGTCAACCAAAATGTGTATTGGTCGACTAATCCTTTTACTGTAAAGATTTATATGGGACAACAACGAAAAGGAGAGGCTAGAGAGCGAGTTAGCTGGAGATTTGGCATTCCTTGGTGAGATAAGAAGATAAAATAATCCTTTATTGTCTCCCGTGGGAGAAATTTGTCTTGGGACAGGGGGTCACGGCTTTAACACAGAGACAGGACAAGACAGCAACAGAAGCACCACACAAACATCCACCATAGAACAGAAATAGATAAGAAGCAAAATATGACCATGAGTGATACAGGAGCGTTAAGGCCGTCTTTACAGGGAAGACCTTCACAGTCTTGTCTATTCATAATTGCACATTCCCTAAGCCTATGTGCAGTTTTGATTGCACATCCCCGGTATTTAGATAGAAAAACAGATTAAACTCATGACTCACGGGTCTAATCTGTCTTTATATAAATATGTTTTTTCCTGGTACTTTTTCTGCATAAATAGTTAGTTTGCATGAACTAGTCTGTGCAGTTTGGGTCAGATACACCAACCATCCATCCATCCATCCATCCATCCTCTCCCGCTTAATCAGAGGGGTCAGATACACATATATACAAAATAGTTTTGTGAGCTTTTGCCACACCCCTTTTTTAGTTGACTAATTGAGCGACAGGACTTTAACAATCAAGAATTTCTTTTGTTGTCTACAGCCTTAGTTTAAACCGACTCGATTTCTGTATTGAAACTAACCCAAACGAGAGACTCATGTGAGATTTCTGACTTAATTTTTTTCAGATTAAAATTTAGGATGTTATAATAGGTCAAAACTGCTAATAAACATATATTTTTGTTTGTGTGTTTATTTGTTTGATAACTACCACTTTGGATAATACTTTACAGAATACAATACGCCTGTCCAATGCCTAATGTTTGATTTAAAGACGCAAGTAACTTTTCTTCTTCATTTTCTTGTCTCCATGAAGATGTTATTGGCTGCAATGTTTTCCAATAAGAATAACGGGAATAAAATACATGTATACGATAAGTGAAATGCCATACTGTGGAATATTCCTCACAAAAGGCGATTAAATCTCCATGGAGACAAGCAGGCGGCGCAATTCCCATCAGTAAAATCATCAAAAAGGTTAGCGCAAACAGTCAGGATTGTGGAGATATTTTTGTTTTTAAAAAAGTTATTTGCTGCGGCTTTGTTCAAATGCAAATAAAAGCGTCGATTCGAATTCACCGTCTTAATGCACTAAACTGTTTATTCATTTCGAGATATTTTAATTCAACGCACGTAGGCTAGAATAACTAAAAACAATACTAAGCTTCTGGCTGAATAGCGACAGTCAGCGAGCCAATCAGAGTGTGCGTAATGCGCGCGTAATGCCGCCTCTTCGCTCCAGATCCAGCCCGTGTTTTCCCCTCCTCTGCCCGCCACCTTATCCGGACCCTGCGCGTTTGAGTGAGCGAAGCCGACTCTGTTTACGGCACAGATTCCACGGAGGAGCGGACACGGAGCGAGGGCGAGCCGCCGTCGGATAGCCTTGGGACTACGGGCTACAGCTGGCTTTGTTTTTCTACTTTTTACGCGGCGGAAAAACCCCCGGCAGACGCGACGTTGGATGGTAGCGTTTGCGTTTTCGGACCAGCACACGTCTCCTCTCCCTCCCCGGCTTCGCGTTTAGCTGGAGAGACCCATTCTATTGCGTGGCAGAAGTCTGGTGTTGTTTTCGGCACGGCACGGAGCAGCCCGGCCTGGTTTCGGGGCACTTTTTACGCACCGCTTCCATAACGACTGGGCATTTTGGATTTTACGCGTGTAACCTGGTGCTTTTATCATTCATTTTTGAGGTTCGCAGCCACCACCCCTGTGTAGCTGGCTTTCCTCGCCCCCACCTCCCCCTTTTCCCCAACACTGGCTCGCGTGTATGGGGCTCCTCGCTGGCTATTAACCTTTTAGGAAGTTGTCCTCAAAACATAAAAAAGCCCAGGACATAGTGCTGTTATTTGGAATTACGAGATGGAGACGGACGACGCGGATTATCACTATTTGTCCAGGAAAACGGGCTCGTGTGGCACAGCAGCCCGAGCATGCAGCGATTGGCAAAAATAGCAGACTGTTTTTGTTTTTTTATATCTCTTATTTTTCTCATTTTTTGCCACAGTTACTCGTAGATTAATTTATATAACCTGTTTTAGTTGGAATTGTCTCACTACCAGGGGAGAGTCACATTTTTTTACGCATTGGATCTTTATTTTTTAAGATCAAACCGACACCTGGATTTATACATTTTTTACAATTTTATACATTTTACGTGGGAGTTACGCAAAGGAACATGAAAGCTGGCGCACCGGTGTACACCCAGACGGTGTTTTGGGGCTTCCTCCTCTCCATCTCCAGCTTGTGCGTTTTGACATCAGATGGCGAGAGTAAGTAACAATTTTAATACGAGTTTATAGCGCGTAAGGTTTCAGACTTGATCGAAAATCTTCACATCCTTTATGAAAACGAGGCTGCTCCGCTTGTTGTCGGCTAAAGCGTGGATTGCGTGTACCCTGGGATGCTACAGGACCATGTGGTAGGCTTCATCGTGGCGGAGGTGGACACGATCCTCCAAAACTACGTCTGGAACATTCAGTCTCGTCCTGTAACGCAGACGTCGGCGCTGGCCATTTTAATACACCCCAGATATTTGTCCAAACGTATTTTTCGTGTGCGTAATGTTCGTAATGGGGAGCTGCGGAGGGATCGGGAGATCACAGATGAAGGTTACTACGACCATGTGGCCATTTTGCATTCGGGAGTGAGTCGCCAGCAGTGTTCGCACGCACGCACGGGATTGCGTTACTGAGGACGGCGCACTCCTTCGAGTATTGGATTTTAGTCACACTGCTCTAATGTGCTGCAATGAAGTCATAAAAAACGAAGATTACTATATTTTTTAAACGCAGCCCGCCTATTATGTCGCATTATATGGCGCTTTAAAACTAAACACATGCGTATCTCTTCAGTCCTACACGATTAGGAATATTTAAACGCAAAGAAAACTTGTGCAGAATATTGTCCAAATTTAACAAGTTAAAAATAAAGTTATGGGCATGCTTTGCTCATGAATGTATATGAAAAAAACTTTTAAAAAATCCCGTAACCAATTTATCAAGCATTAATGATTAAAAATACTCGTATTGCTTGTTTTATAGGCTGTTTTTGCCTTGTATGTTTGGCAAACACGTGCCATTTGAACAAACTTTGATAGTTAAATTAAAATTAATAAATATACATTAAAAACTTAACGGAATATTACCCAAGCAGAATAAAATGTACATCTATTCTGTTGTAATATAGAGCCTATAGTAATTATTATAAAGCTTTAGTGTTGATGTAATCCATCAGACAAAACGTAAAATAATATATAACTCATAGAAATATATACAAAAAACTAAATATACATACATACATACATACAATAGATAGGCCTAAATAAAATAGAAATTGCATCATTCCATCTTGATAGTTCTGGTGTAATCCCTCGTTCGTCCAGGTTACAACAGTGGTCATCTCCACAGTGATTTTGCAATCAAGATGTTTCAACTCCCAGTCAGAACATTTTACATTTCACAGTACTGGCTTGAAACACTGTGAGTTTATCCTAACTTGTTCTGACAATTGATTTCTCTTGCATTTTCTGGTAGAAGTGCACTGTCACACTTAGTCTGTCCATGCAAGTTATCTTAAGTAAACCCTTTTTAAAGTTGATTAAAGTCCAGATTATTCCTATGAACGTGTCTTGACATCAGATATGTTTTACAGCTATGCACACTGCACACCAAAATCTGATCATTATCTGTTTTCTGGAGAAATTGGATGATACAAATGTCATGTAAACATTTATATTTTAACAAGGACAACTGAAAGAGCAAACTAAAATGGCAAAGACAAAATGATTGAGATATTTTAATATATGTTGTACTTTGTTTTCTACACAACAGTTACTCTAACAGTCCTAATCAGTGTTAAAACTTGTATTGCAACTACAAACTCATTTGTGCAGGTATCAGTACTAAAAAAGTTGCATTCACAGGACAGAAATGAACCTTTTCTGAATAGTTTAAGGATGATCTTGAGCTGTATCAGAACAAGTATAAAACCAAGACTTTTACACGCCCATGGACCACAATGGAAGCTACCTGGACGTCTGAGGGTTTACATACAGAAATAAGGCCACATGATAATATAAAATGAAGTGTAAATAGTATAAATACTATTGTTGAAAATTACAATATGCCTAAAAAATCTTTTCGGTGTCAAAATCAGTATTGAAAATGAGTTTGAAACGTTGGTATCGTGACAACACTGTCGGGACACAGCGCGTGGATCTCCGGTCTCAGACAGCTTCCTCTGGCTGAGTGACAGACTGTGACTGCTGCCCTCATAGGAGCAGGGGCCCGACACGCTCTAGGGGCCAGGAGAGTGCAAAGGGGCCGGTCTACTTCTGTCCTACTTAAAGCCGCTCTTCTCGATTCTTTCCCATGTCTTTGAGCAAAATATGTCTTGTCCCAGTACAGAAATATTGCATAAGCAGCTTTTGAAGCCAGAATAAGTCAGCTGTGTTCTGTCTGCATCTAATCATAAAGCCTTTCATTGATAATCAGGAAGTGCGCTGTTGGCATACAGGTTGTTGTTTGCTTTACTGTAACAGCAAACCTCTCCTTTGGTTAATAAGAGTTAGGAAAAGTACTCATGAACTCACTCAGGTGAATAATTGGCAGGCTTGGAATGCATATAATGCTCTGGAAATAAACAATATCTTGGTAAGTTAAAATGAAGAACATAAATTAAGAACATTTTACTTTATTTGAGTCGATTCAACTTGACAAGTCAAATGATCTGCCCGTGGAATAAGTTTTTTTTTCTTAATTCAAGCAACATTTGATTTTGTTTCTTATTTTAAGTGCAAAAAGTTGTTGTTTTTCTGATTTTAAGTGCAGCAAGATGTATTTTCATATTTTAAGCACAAAAAGTCTTATTCCACTGGCAGATCATTTGACTTATCAAGTGAAATTTGCTCAAATTATGGTAAAACTTTCTTAATTCAAGTCATCTTAACTTGATTAGAGTTTGTTTTGTGCAGTGTGAGGAATAACTTTGGACCTCTGCAAACCATCTCAAATGAACTCGTCCTGTTTTTCACGTTTTTATGACGGGTACAGGTACGGCACCTTTAAGACTTGGTTTAAGACCTGGTTTAGTCAATGTTTAGACCTAAGCAGGTCTAGTCCTGGTTTAATCCACACTGGCCCCAGCTGAATCCTTTTTAGTCCAGGTTTAGGTTTGTTTTGTGAACAACTCCCGAATCTATTATCTGAGAACTGCTGTTAGGACTTGTGCTTATTTATGGGTTTCAGAGTAATGAAAAATGAGGACTGTCGCCATAGTGATTAACAATTCAATACACGCTTAATGATTACCGGACAATAAAACGCTTTCTACACTACACAGCTGACTTAGTTTGACCTCAAGAAGTGTTTATACAGTATATGTGTAGTGTCTGGGGCCGACTGGTTTTGCTCAAATAAAAATCAGGTACAGAACCTTTAACATCTTAACAAGATTTGAGAGAAGACTGAAATCTTAACTGTTAATCCTAAACTAATACAAGGATCCCACGCATTTCAGAACATGTTTGTAAAGGCCTAAACTACAGAGTTGGCAGCGTGTATACTGAATGAGACCCCGTAGAGGCACCGGGAGGGCATCTGACACACAGGCACATTTCACAACGTGTTTGTGGATGTCTAAAGTACCCGGTGAGGAGCTTTTTTACAGTAAGACCCCACAGAGACGCAGGGAGGTCGCTCTGACACACGGCGACATTTCAGAACGTGTTTGTGGATGTCTAAACTACACGGTGAGCCGCTTTTACAGTAAGACTCCGACGAGACGCAGGGAGGGCATCTGACACACATGACATATCGTCGCCGCTTTAACCGCTGTCCAATCAGCCGCCTCCTCTGTGCAGTAGTGAAAGGAATCCGTGGAATGCGCCCACACTTTTTGAACAGGCACATCGCGCGTTTGAGAATAGCCTGTTCTAAAATAAACCCATGTGGGAATCTGAATGTTTATTGATGGAGAGATAAGAGTTTTATATAGACTCCGTCACTCAGCGTTTGTATTATTTCATTGGTTAAAAATAGTCCCGCAGTTATTATCGAGTGGGACGGCAGAGCGGGTCAGACGGGTACACCGCTCCACTCTGGGTATGTGAATGGGAGGACAGAGCTTTGGGAAAGTTGAATGGCGGAGTGGATCATCGAAACTCATCATAAGCTCACCCGTGTAACCTGCGGGCCCTGGGGTGGGGGGGGGGTGGCTGCAGAGGGAGAGGGCCTGGCTCATCCTGGCTGGTACTACTACTACTACTGTACCTACTAGGGTGCATCAGTTGCCCCCTTTTTTTTTAAAAATCGAGAACTTGCAAACGGCCCTAATGTTTTAGTGTTCCATTCAACTAGAAAAAATTCCTGGTAAATTTTTTTGTAATTCGAATGTCATCTACCGGGTCCACATCCCTTGTAAAATTCTGGAAATTTCTAAAAAAATCGTTAAAAATGAGAGATCAACAGAAACGGTGGTAATTTTCGCTCCTAACCCAAATACTGCACAGTCTTGGCGGGTTATTGGTTTAGGCTGCTCCATGCGAGCCTTCTTACAGCTATGTTCTGACATTTCTTCTTTTAATAACTACACTGTAACACTCCAATTCTGAAAAACATAAAGCAAATATGTGGTTCTACCATGCTTTCTAAAGTCTACCGAACCTGCCTATTATGAAGTTTGGGCAATGCCCCAGTGTATAAGACAGTATAGGCCTATACTGTCTTATACATTGGGACATTGGCCAAACTTTGACCTCGATGTGGACCCGGTAGATCAACTCGGAATTTCATAATTTTTTTTCTAAATTTTTTTCTCAGCGAATGGAACACGAAAAGTATAGGGCCGTTGTAAAGTTCTGATATCGGGGCAACTGATGCACCCTAGTACCTACTTACTGCAGTAATACTACCCACAAAGTGCCCTGGTTCTGCCAAATATATTATAGAGATAAGAGAAATTGAGCTCAAGAGTGACCGCCCATATCCGCTTCCCATACATTCTTTCTCTTTTTTTTTTTTTATTGACTTTCCTGGAACAAAATAAGATGATTAACATTACCAAACATCTTGCAAAACAGATTCAGAAAGAGAGAAAGTAGTTAAGAGAAAGTAAATTAACAGGAACTTTGTTTCTAAACCTGAATTTCGAACAAAACCGAAGGAGCGATGTATCTCAGTCCAAGGAGTCGGTCTATTAAACAGTCTCGCTTGTACAAATATAACGTCCAAGTCTACTCAAGTTTTTAAGAAAAGGTGAAAGTAGCATTATTGAAAAGATATAATACTTCTGTGTAAAAAGAAGAGTATGTTTGTTTTTTTATGTATACAGCTCAACCCAACGGAGTCGTAATATCATTTTTAGAGCGTTATAAGGTTCTGCTTCTTTCTGTACCCTTTCGTTCATATTTATGTTGAAGTTGTATAGATTCAAGCATGTTGCGTTTGCTTTAGTTTTGTTTTAATAAATGAATAAATAAAGAATGAAAAATAACAATCTGAAAGTTCAGAACTAATCAGTTCTGTGATAATTGACCACAAGAGTCAAGACCCATAATTTTATTTCAAATCCGCTGCTGAAAATGTTCTATTTAATACCTTTTAATATAAGTGAATTAATAACAGGTTAATAAAGGGTCAAAATAATAAAAGTTATCAAAACATTTCACTAAATTGTAAGTTTTAAATGTGTTTTTTGGACTTTTAACAACCGTGTTATGGATATTAGTTACCACAGAGCTTTAGTCTCACTGATACCCTTGAACTCTGCTCCTCTTTCTCCATCCCTCATCACATTCCCTCCATCTACGTCCCTCCAGTCCTCCGTGGCTCCTCTATTACCCCCATCTCTATCCATTCTTCTCCATTTCTTCATCACTTCTCCTCTGTCCTTTATCTTTTCCCTCCATCTACGTCCCTCCAGTCCTCCGTGGCTCCTCTGTTACCCCATCTCTATCCCTCCTTCTCCATCCCTTTATCCCTGCTCTGTCCTTCCCTTTCCATCCCTTTATCTCATCCCTCCATCTGCGTCCCCCCTCCCTCCCTCTCCGTCCCTCATGGGTGCTGCGTTGTCTAATACATCAGCACACGTCAGGCTGAGTCAGTGGAGAAAGTGTGTCAGTGGGCTACAGACCGACTCATCTCAATCCCGGAAAAAGGTTCCGGGTTCAATCCCTGAGTCACCCGGGACTTTCTGTGTGGAGTTTGCATGTTCTTCCCATGTCTCCGGTTTCCCCCATCAACCCAAAACATGCAGAATAAGTAAAATGCTCCAGCTAAGGTAGTGCGGACCAAGCCTAGCAAAAAGATCACTGAGACGGGGGCAATAAAGTGGATCTTAACCTTAACCTTCATCCTTAAAGATAAACTGTGCAACTTTACTACAGATTTGTTAGCCATTAATACTCCATAGATGTGAAATAGCCCCTCGTTGTGTTATTGAACATGTTTAATATCACACACGGGGTTATTCTCAGTTTATTGATCATGTGAAACGTGTTTTAACTCAGCAGAGTCGCGTCAGGTGAACTTTAAGAGGGTATTTTACCAGGAGCACATAACACAAATGAACGGAGTGGAGAGAATGGCCTTTATATTTGTCATATTGTTTAGCGCAGGTGTAAATAAAGTGCGGCGCTTACCTGAGCAAACGCTTTAATGCGCTGCTGTGTTTGCTCTGGAGCAGGACAGCGCCAGCATTCTCCAAGAGGCCAGAGTTTATCAATCATCAATATGAGAGAGGGAGGGAGGGCATCAGGTGTCCCACTCTGTTTACTCAGCATGGGAGAGGAAAGGGAGAAAGGAAAGGGAAGATAGAGAGATAGATAGAGGGGGTAAATAGAAAGTGGAGAAGAGAAAGAGAAAGAGAGATAGCAGGGACAAAGAAGAGAGGGATCTAGAAAACAAAGGTGAGAGAGATTGGGCAAGAAGAGGGGACCCATCTCTAGGTATAGGTTTGCTCATGAGAACTTTAGCTGAGGGAGGAAACCACCCAGACATGAGGAGAACATGCAAACTCCACACAAAATGCCCGGGATACTTGATGTGTGGCATGAGGCACTGTGTCATTATCTGACATATTTATTACAGTGGAAGTTTTCCCTCGTTTCCCTCGTTCTTCACCCTGGTGGTTTCATTAGAGCGTAGAGTGTAAACGGGCAGCGAATTGTATTAGTTTTGTTTGTATTTGCATTAGGGTTGGGCGGTAATACGGTAATAAGGTATCCCGCGGTATCTAAAAATAGCCACGGTATCAAATTCACTACCGTCATTAAAAAAAATCTTGCCCTAATATAATATTAACTATAATTGATTTAATGCCTAAATAAAGAGTGTTTTTTCAACACTTATGTTTGTGTGGTTGTGTTTGTTAATTTAATACTATTACAGTTTAAAACGAATATTACTATGTTATAGTGTAATGTTGCTCTTAACTGTTGATCGGAGAGATGACATTCGATGAAGTTCCTGGATGTTGCGTAGTCACGTGACATTACCGCTCCGAAACTAGAAGGAGAAGGACAATTTGCACTTTTTAAACATTTGTTAATAAAAGTTACTAATTTTTTACATGTTTTGTTATGTTTTCAGTATCATTAGGCCTATGTAATGCTTGCTTTTCTGTTTCTAAACGGTATAAGTGCAAGCTGCCATTTGGCCAGCAGGCTCCACCTTAGTGCTACGAAGTGTTTTCTTTTGTTTTTTTTTAGCCTTAGCAACGGTAATACCGTATACCCCGGGAAAATGTGGAGACGGTTTAACGGTATCAAAATTTGGATACCGCCCAACTCTAATTTGCATGTTATTATTGTATGAGCACATCCAAAGTGAATCCTGTTTACACATTGGTACAGTCTGGTCACCACTCCCTGGAGCCAGGTATCGTCCAGTCAGATTTATTTATTTCATGGACGTGGGTGTGAAGGAAAGAGCTCATTTTGCTCCATCATTAATGAACAAAATGACTTTAGTGCTTCGTTTATTGATTCTGCAGAAAGTTTAGTTTATTTATTTAACAAGACAGGGACAGGGCACAGTAAACTTTAACATTAACAGGAGAGATGCATGTACCAGGTTGTAACGCCAGTGCGAATTCCCACCTGTCGTCCCTGGGCAGGTTGATGTTTTAGTTCATAAAATCAGACATACAAAGAGAATGTCTTTATAATTAATAATCCTGAATCCTCATTCCATACACACTTCTCTCAGCACCTCAAAAGCACCGTCCTTATTAAAATCATCATTCAATTCATTCACTCCAGAACATCGCACTCTCCAGACACTCCTCAGTCCACTTTACGGGCGCAGGTTTGGTTCAGAAGGAGCCACTTTTTCGCCAGGCGTGAGAACGTGCTGCAGTTTGTACATGTGATCCGCCATGTTTTTCAGGATCTTTTTCGTCATAAGCAGCCATGTTTGTGTGTTATGCGTGTCCCTGATTGGCTAAACCGCCTGTCAGTCTGAATTTGGGGAGATTACACGGCGTAGACTGTACAAAGAAGTCGACAAAGAAGTGACGTTACCTACAGCGCTCATCTCCACGAGACTAGCACTTAAAAGGACAAATTTGGTTCCATATTAGGACTAGGAACTTATTTACGGACAAAATATTCAAATAAAACACCAGAATCATGCAGAGCGAGTTAGTACAAACATTTTAAGTCCAAAATGCGAGGCTCACTGCAGCAGTTGGAGAGATAGATGACAATTTTCAGTGTAAAGCCATTTAGTTTAGTTTGTGTTTCAAGGGATTTACCTAGAATACCACAAAGTTTTCAAACATTTAACGTTTTTTTTAGAAGTTAAACAGACGTTTGTTTGTTTGCCACTAACCAAACTTCTTCATCTTACGCACATGTGTAGTCTCGCTTTATTTACAAGTGCAAAAAGTGTGACATAAATAAGGTACAGTTTAGGCTATCGTTGTTGCAGTGGTGTGAAAGAAATCCCCAGCGCATTCAAAAGTTTACCACAAGTTTGTATGTAATTCTATATACTTCTCGGCATGTCTCTACCTCCCCCCTCTTCCCGCTCTCTTCTTTCCCTCTCTTCCCCTCCCTTTCTCCCAGGCCTTTTCACGCCCCCATCAGGAAGTGCGTCCTAGGATTTCTCTTTTTACTAACACACAAATTACTCTTTGTTTACCCCCCCTCCTGCCTCGCGCTCTCTTCCCCTCCTCCTGTCTGTGGAGTAGAAATTTGTGAATGAAACAAAGGCAGTAGCAGACCAATGACTCGCTAGGGACCCCGAGGCCATCCCAAACAGTACACAGGGCCGACTGATAGTTTCCGTTCTAAATCTGGAGCAGGGAAGAGCCAAACGTGAGGATTCAGAGCCGGTCCAACGCTAAAACAATACATCTGTGGCTGGGGCTATTTTTAGAGTGAAACAAAAACGCTCAAAATGGAGGTCAAACTGTGCTGAAAGTTAAAAGATGAGTTGTTCTTGTTGCGCTGATTAAAGTCTTCTGTAGTGTGGTATTAAAGGTGTTGAACCTGATTTTTACTGTCTTGAAAACATGAAGTTCTTCCACACTTACCATAAGCGTTCCGAAGCATCCCAATTATTCACTTATGCTGCGTTCGATTATCCGTCCGTCTCCCACTCGGATCTCTGACATGACGTCACGCTCCTCACTTCAAGCCTTTTATTATGTTTCACGTGTCTGACTTGGAGAAAACCGTGGACGCCAACGGCAAAGCTGTTATTGTTTATCTTCTGCAGCCCAAGGGACATTTAGCAACACCTGTTAAGACATGTCTTTGTTCAATATGGATTCACCACAACATGGACTACCGTACCCACAGACAGGGATACGGACACAGTAAAGTACTGCAGTAATACTACCGTACCCACAGACAGGGATACGGACACAGTAAAGTACTGCAGTAATACTACCGTACCCACAGACAGGGATACGGACACAGTAAAGTACTGCAGTAATACTACCGTACCCACAGACAGGGATACGGACACAGTAAAGTACTGCAGTAATACTACCGTACTCCACAGACAGGGATACGGACACAGTAAAGTACTGCAGTAATACTACCGCACTCCACAGACAGGATACGGACACAGTAAAGTACTGCAGTAATACTACCGCACCCACAGACAGGATACGGACACGGTAAAGTACTGCAGTAATACTACCGCACTCCACAGACAGGATACGGACACAGTAAAGTACTGCAGTAATACTACCGCACTCCACAGACAGGATACGGACACAGTAAAGTACTGCAGTAATACTACCGCACTCCACAGACAGGGATACGGACACAGTAAAGTACTGCAGTAATACTACCGTACCCACAGACAGGGATACGGACACGGTAAAGTACTGCAGTAATACTACCGTACCCACAGACAGGGATACGGACACAGTAAAGTACTGCAGTAATACTACCGTACCCACAGACAGGGATACGGACACAGTAAAGTACTGCAGTAATACTACCGCACCCACAGACAGGATACGGACACAGTAAAGTACTGCAGTAATACTACCGCACTCCACAGACAGGATACGGACGCAGTAAAGTACTGCAGTAATACTCACCGCACTCCACAGACAGGATACGGACACAGTAAAGTACTGCAGTAATACTACCGCACTCCACAGACAGGATACGGACACAGTAAAGTACTGCAGTAATACTACCGTACCCACAGACAGGGATACGGACACAGTAAAGTACTGCAGTAATACTACCGTACCCACAGACAGGGATACGGACACAGTAAAGTACTGCAGTAATACTACCGTACCCACAGACAGGGATACGGACACAGTAAAGTACTGCAGTAATACTACCGTACCCACAGACAGGGATACGGACACAGTAAATTATTGCAGTAATACTACCGTACCCACAGACAGGGATACGGACACAGTAAAGTACTGCAGAAATACTACCGTACCCACAGACAGGGATACAGATGCAGTAAAATACTGCAGTAATACTTCCATACCCATAGCAGTGATACGGACACAGTAAAGTATTGCAGTAATACCACGATACCCATAAACCCTGATACTGATGCAGTAATACTTCCATACCCACAGGCAGTGATACAGACGCAGTAAAGTACTGCTGTAATACGAGTGACTGAAATGGTCATTTAAACCACCAGAGCCAGAGACACAATGAAAACTGTTCATACTTAAACGTGACCCTGGGCACGGCCACCTTGGATTCTGTCTGGGAATTCTTGCTCGGTCTCCTCTGAGCTCTTCCGAGTGCAACATCCTCTGACCTCCAACTCGGATGGATAATCAAACGCACCATTATAAGCTCTTTTCAGAGTTTTGCAGTCACGATAAAGCAGCAGCGAGCATGCTAATGTGCACTTCCTAATTATTGGACAGAAAAAAGCTGACTTATTTTTACCACATGAGCTGTTTTATGTTGTTTTCTGTACTTGGGTAAGACACATTTTGCTCAAATACACAAGAAAACGTGCGTTCTTACTGTTTGCAGGGTCGTCTCTCCACAGATCTGACCTGTAACTTGGCCCAGTGGCAGCCCCATCAGAAAAGTTACACAGAACACCTTTAAATTTTGGCATGACCTCTATTTTGAACAACTTTGTTTACTTTTTGGTATTGTGTTTCACATGATAGACTAGAATGTGGTTTTGGTTACTTAGTTGTGTTCCAACACTCAGCAGACGTCTAATCGATGCTTGGATCCGATGTGTGCTGCCTCCTGCTGGTAAATGTGTGGAGTCGGCCGTTTAGAAAAGACAACATCACAGCAGGGCTATTGTCAGTGACCCCAACAACTATAACTAACTATAAAACAATCAGGAAGCTGTTGAGTTCTTTTGTAAGTTCTTTAAATATTAAACACTAACAATTTTCAAGTCATAAAATTAAAAATCTATGGTCATATGGCTGTATTAAAAAAAATCTCAAACACATCAAAAATAAATATGTCCAAAGCTCATATGTTAAAAGCAAATAACACTTGAGTTAATAACTGTTATCTTAATTTCTATATAGTCTTTTGTATTTTTCAAGCTTACTGTTGTGTACTATAAACTAGAAATGCCCTGATCAAGATTTTTTGGCTTCCGATCTGATCCAATACTGATCCTGTACCTTTTTTATAGCTCTGGTGCCGCCGTCTCTGTAATGTGGTGTCATGAAGGAAGTTTGTATCTTAGCTACAAAAAGTCCATTAGACGACGAAAGCCTTTACCATCCTTACCTTGCCTTGCCTCACCAGCGGCAGGATTTGCTGCTGTATCTTTGTCGTCTTGCGCTTGTGAATCTCAAACTCATCCAGATGATTCTTTTGTAAGTGGCACATTAAATTGGTAGTGTTAAAATGAGCTCTGCTGGTTCCTCCACGAGAAACTGTTTGTTTGCAGCAATTTCATGTCACTGTTTGACTCTCGTTTTGTTATCGTGAAAAGTCCCACACAGCGACATGCTGGTGTTTTGATTTACAGCTGAAACATGTGAAACTGGATCAGTCCGATCACATGACTGAATCCAATACTGTCCCATACTCATAAAAGAGCTGGATCAGGAGCCAATACTGATACTGAATATCAGATCAGGACATCCCTACTATAAACTAGAATTCTCAAAAGTATTGAAAATCAAGCACTATTTAATATAAAAATAATATCAAAACTAGACACTCATTTGAGCAGGTATCGATACTAAAAAATCACTTATTCACAGAGGTGGAAAATGAACCTTTCCTGAATAGCTTTAGAGTGATTTATGAGAACAAATATCAGACCACATATAGTACACACCCATGGACCACTATGAAACCTACTGGACGAGGGATTCCACACATATAAGGCCACATGCTAATATAAAAGAAAGTGCTATATTATCATATGTTGAAAAACACATTCTGCTGTCTAAAGAAAGTGTTTTTTTTAATTATTGTGGTATCATTGCGATTGAGTGAGGTCTGTTCCTTAGTAACTCATTTGAAACGTTAGTATTCAGATAGCTACACTGCACTACTTTTAACAGCACTGCAGGCAACATTGCAGTTTTACATGATTAGCTGTTCCTTACGCCTCAGTGGAATATAATTGCTCTTTTGTACTAGTCCAGGAGAGTAAAATGTGACTTTACTTTGTCTATCCGGTCCAAGGACAAAAACAGAGCAAGCTGAAAAACTGTGCAGCTCTGGCATCTGTGCATGGATCTTCTGAGTGAGCGTGAAATGGCCATAAGGGCTTGTTAGTAAACACACTCCTTATTTGGCGCTTCCTGTTTGCTGTGGGCGGAGCTCCATCTGCACATCTGTAAGGGAGCGGTGTGAACAGTGTGTACTGGAGCTCGGCTTTTCTTGCCACTTGCTTGTCTCTGTGGAGGTGTTATTGTTTTGTCTGAAATGTTGCACAGTGACATTGGACTTGTCTGTGTTGCTTTTTTCAGTACTGATTTTTATTACTGCTCAAAAAATACCTTAAAACGTGCGTACTTTATGTGAGTGGGGTGACCGCATGGAGATAGACAGGGCAAGACTGGAAGAAGAAATCGGCTCTGGACATTTTTTTTGGCCCTGCGCGATTCCTCAGAGTTTGAGCCAGTTCGATATTATCAATAGGTGAACCTTACTTGTTTAATATTTTGTGTAATTTGATTTGAATGTAACTGGATGGATTTCAAAACTGATTTTTCGATTGTCTTAATGATACTTGGTGGTATTTTTGCTGGCCTGATTTTATTGACCTGTATAATTATTACACAGAGCCCTAATTCTTCATAAGTTTGGCTATTTTTGATAAGTAAGTGTTTATTTATATAGCGCTTTTCACAGACACAACAGAGCATTATTTACAGAGCAATATTCATTCACTTCATATGTGGTAAGCTGCTATTTCCACAGATGCCCTGGGGAAGCGCGGCTGCCAATGCACTCGGCGCCGTTGGTACCTCTGACCACCACCATCACTCACACACACACACCACTTTCACACTAGGCAATGTGGGTGAAGTCAAAGCCAGAAATCAACCCAAAAACATGTACTGTAATTGTGAAAGTGGTGTGTTGGTGGTAGCTACTACGATCAGGTATGAAGTGAATGAACAAAGCTCTGTTAATAATGCTCTGTAAAGCGTCTTTGAGGACATGTGTCTGTGAAAAAGCGCTATAGCTGTTGTTGTAAGGCGACCTTGGGTGTCCAGAACAGCACCAAATAAATAAAATGCATTATTATTATTTTTATTAAGTGCCTTGCCTAAGGACACAACAACAGTTTTTGTGACCGGCGCCCCACTGTGGCACCAGATCTTCTCTCCCATCCAAGTACTAACCAGGCCCGGCCTTGCTTAGCTTTTGAGATCTGGCTTTGACGAGATCAGGCATTGACAAACCGGAATGGTGAGGTAGTGTTTCTAATTTTAATTAAATGTTGTTGGTTTTTTAATGATCATGATTGGCAGAATTCAGTGCTATTTCAAATCAGATAAGTTGAATAATTCACCTGTAGGAGCCAGAGTCGCTCAGAGCAGAGTCACAGCAGTGGTCTGAAGAGGCCCGTAAACACCACAGGCTGTCAGGACGTCTGTGCTCATGTTTTAAACTCATGTGATAAACCCTTTCACCAACATTACGCCATTACAAAACCCGTGACCTGAGAATGAGGGACTGGACCCACCTGCTGCACGTGGACGGGTGCTCGCGAGTGCAGTTTGGGTCAGATTCAAATACAGAATAGTTTCTGCTGCACATGGACTGGATCGAGACTCAACACAGACGGCCTGGGCTGCAGCACTGCCCACTGACCCAGCATCCCATCGGGGAAATCCCCAATATTCCTGTAGGCTAGTCAGCCCTTGGAAATAGAGAAGCACAACGCTGTGTAATGTTTCAGGCAAAGCAATCTCCCACCAGGCCTCCAGAATACACTTTAAATATGAACCTTTATGTCATAGATTTGAAACTAAATGCCCATTATAATCTTTTTTTGTAATTTGTATAATAATTTTAGACCCTGTAGTTGTCTCCTCTGCACAGGGCAGTTGATCAGTTCGTGTTGCGGTGAACAGCTAAGCCTGTGTAAGCACTTAACAGGTTTAACCAAGGAGCTCATATGCCACTGGCTTTTGGTTAGCGCAGTTTTAAATCAGGTGTTTTGTCATTTCCGCCTGTAATTCACACGCTATCACTTTGAATCATGTTAAAATATGGAAATCGGGCATTCCCTTTCACAAAAGCTGCTTGTATTAGCCCTCTTCTTGTAACCGTGGGTGACTGTGGTTCAGGTGATGGAGCAGATGTCCGATAATTGTTTGGCCTTTTGAATTCCACTCTAGTCGGTTCATAGCATTCTTGTGTCCTTGGGCAATACACTTTACAACCATAAGTGGAATGTTTGAGTGAATGATTGATGATGGTCGTAAAATGGTCGCCACAGTCTTGTCCGTTTGCCCCCTGGCAGCTCTGGCCACAAAAATGTCTTGGCACTACAGAGTGAGTGAGGAGCGAGTGAAGAATGCATTGAACAGCAATATGAATCCTGAAAAGGGCTTCATAAGACCATTTTATAATCAATAGAGGGGGTATTATTCAGAATGTACTATTTGGAGCATCCAGAGGTTTTAACGAGATAAGAACCCACAAACAAACACAGTAATCCCATTTGAGAACATGCTTGGACAGAACTACAGGGTTAGCAGTTTTTATGCAGAATTAAACGGGAGATTTTGTTTGTGGAGGAAATTATGGCACTTTGCAAAATTACAGCTTTTGCAATTTGCTAATTGAGGCCATTCAAATTATGATTTTGATTTGATTGTGATTACTTTTGCAGAGCTAAAATAGTAGAAGTAATAGTTTATTTGGTCATTTTTCAGCACTACAAAAACATAGACTATAACCCCATGGATCATGACCAAAAGGGTTTAGGCTGTAAAGTAAAACGTGCTTATAATGGCTAACCCTGTTAAACAATGATAGAATTTCAAGAAAGAAAAGCAGCGTAGGAACAACAAGTTTGTGTTTACAATTTCACTTATGTCTTACTGTAGAAAGTGATAAAATAAAAATAAAAAACAAACTAAATTGCATGCTTAGTTCATTCATTCCAGAGCTCTATAGCTTTTAAAACAGAATGCTTTACATCCCTTTTCTACAGTTCTACAAATCAATATCTAAAGACATTTTTGTTTTATCTTTGAAAATAAAAAAATAAAATCATCTAGAAAATTGAGATTGATCAGTATATCGATATTTTTATCCACTTTGTCACGTCCTTAGTGCCTTCTGTTTATTTTTGGCTCCAGTGTTGGCGTATATTGATAGATTCGTCACTATCGTTATCAGCTAATAATTGTATTCAATATCGATATTCTTTTGGCACTGCCTCATTCTCTCTAAAACAGGGGTGTCCAAACTTTTTTCACTTATTAAAACACAGAGCAGTGTGAGGGCCGATCGAGGGTCATAGACTGGTGGTCAAAACAGTGAGTAATTCAAATCTGTGCATTTATAACAGGTTTGAATGACCCTCCAGACCTTTGTTCAGGCTTAGACCCTCAAAAGGACACACGAAATTTGCTTTATCAAAGTAGATTTCAAAAACATGCAGTAAAAAGTACTGCTTGCGGTAGTACGGACCAATTCACCTGGAAGCCTGAGGGCCAAAACAGTTTGTCAGAGGGCCACATTTGGCCATAGTTTGGACGTGCCTGCTCCAAGATGTCATTTTGAGTTTGTTCTCAGTGCATCAAATTATCAGAATCAGAATCAGAATCAGAATTACTTTTATTCATCCCTGAGGGGAAATTTTCTTCGTTACAGATGCAACCGACCAAGAGCATGTACATCGAACAAGTTACAAATAAGCTAAATACAATAAGATAAAAGATAAAATAGCTCTCTCTGGGAAACTATTTACATCAGTGACATATTTATCACTGTATACATGTGTGAGCAGGGAATAGGATGAAAGGATTGAGTAGTTTGTGATTTAAAGTGCAGCGTTCAACAGTTTGATGGCGACAGGCAGGAAAGATTTCCTGTGTCTCTCAGTGGAGCAGCGCGGCAGCCGCAGTCTATGGCTGAAAGAGCTCCTCTGATTGGCCAGCACCTCGTGGAGGGGGTGGGAGGGAGAGTCCAGAATAGTCCAGGTTTTGTCCAGCATTCTCCTGTCCAACACCACCGCCAGAGAGTCCAGCTCCTCCCCCACAACATGTCCAGCCTTCCTAATGATCTTCTCGAGTCTATTAGTGTCCCTCACGCGCAGACTGCTGCCCCAGCAGACTACAGCGTACATGATGGCACTGGCCACCATAGACTCGTAGAACATCCTGAGCATTGTCCTGCAGATGTCAAAGGACCTCAGCCTCCTCAGGAAATAGAGGCGGCTCTGGCCCTTCTTGTAAACCGCGTCCACGTCCAAATTAGTCTTTTTGAACAGATTAACTATGAACTATGAAAATGGGGAAACAATTATGCACCAAACTTTTTTATGTTCCAGATAAGAGTGAAGTAAATTGAAGTTTGATTGAAGTAAAAAGGTTTTTTGAAGTAAAAAAATCTTTACTACAATCTAAGGCCAAATTGGCGATATCGGAATCAGCTCAAATTATCCATCCAGCCCACCCCTAGTCTCTGTGTACAGTCAGGTGAAACTAGCGTACACTGATGTTTACCTTGGGATTGTGTTTACCGCGCTAATAGCCAAACACGATGTGAATCTGCAGCTCCCTCGAGTGCTCTCCACTTAATTAGAATTAATAATACATGTCTTTTATTGGAGTGCGGGGACGCGCTGGTGCTGCGGTCTGGAGTGTGTGTGTTCAAATGCCCGGGTTATGTGAGGTGATCGCAATACAATTTCACTGAGGAAAAATGTGATGTAAAATGAAATAACAGATCCCCCCGGTGTAATGTCGAATACTTGCCTCCTCTGACCCTGAGCAAAGTTATTCTCCTGATAAAAACGGGGCATTCCAGTGCACAGTGTTATTTTAAAGTGTAACTCAAAAGAAACTAGTTATTTTTTATCACAGAGTTGCATTGTGAGTGTATCAAAGAGGCATTTGCCAAATGCCCTTAGTAAAAATCGCAGCTAACAGGATTAAATAGTGCAAAGGAGATTAGTATAATGGAAATCTTAACATGCTAATCTATAGGAAGGTGAGAGCACAAACACGCATCTATCCAGAGTACTGTTTCAAACTCAAATGGACGTACATAGGGGTGTAACAATGTCAAAAGTCTCACGATATCGTCACAGTATGAACCTCACGGTACGATATTTATTGTGATATCCTGGGAAAGCTCACGATATGTTTGGGAGGCTCACGATATTCTACATAATAACAAGACTGACATTATAAAATGCTTTGACCAGTCATTCGGTGCATCATTTATTGTCATTAGGGATGGAACGATATCCAAATGTCTCTGTACGATATTTTCACCACATACATCTCACCATATGATATTTGTTACAATATTTTGTGTGAATCTGCTACTTTTTCCTCTAAAAATGCCTTCACAAGACTTAATCCAATGAATGAAGATTTCAAAGTGTTTAGAACAGTTATTTCTTCATGTCGTCTGCACTGAAACGGAGCAAAGGATCATGGTCTATGTAGTTCCCTCTGTTTTTTTAGCTATTTCTGCATCAGAACTGTTCATTTAAGTAAAGAGACTTGGGATTTGATATATTGTGATGGTCCATGATATTATTGTGAGACCTTTGACGATACAACATCACAATATTTCGTTTATTGTTACATCCCTAGAATTATATATGTCAGTCTTAGGTTTCACTTCCCCACAGAGCAATGCATTCATCTCGGAATGATTGTAAAAGTTTTCTAAAAGGTCTCTCTCTGATGTGAATGGTCACATGAGGCTCGGTCTTTCCATGTACCAAGAATGAGAAAAACATGTACGTGTCCTCTATCTGCAGGTTAGGACACTGGCAGGTTCAGTTGTGACTGTGGTACTTTTTTAGTTTAGTTTAGTTTATTAGTTTATTTGACAGGGACAATGCACATAAAAACATTGACCTACACAAAAGAGGTAATATATTTGTGCCAGGTTATAGCAAATATGCTAATTTCCACCTGCAGTCCCTGGACAGGTTGATATAAAATGGCATATATGCCAATAAAATACAAAATGGTCAAAGAGATAAGATCAGTCACATTCATACATCACAACCACACGCACTTTACAACTGTAAGAGTGCCGGCTACAAACAGCTGCTTTAAATAATGAATGAAATCTGGTGTTTTCAAAGGACAGACACTAAATCATATCTGATGGAGCAGTGCAAGAAACACAAATGTTCAAATCATTTCCTATTGTCAACATAAAACTTTTGTCACTTGTAGATTCACAGTGGGAACAGTAACCAAAACTGTTACCCAAGTGCGAGTACTGCTACGCTATCAAAATGATTTCTCTAGTAGGATTAAAAGCTGCCTGAAGTAAAAGACGAATCGTATTAAAAAGTAGTGCCTCCCCTGCCTCACTCCCCCTAACCCGTATCCTCTCCTGTGTTCCAGTTTGCGCTCCGAGCATCGACATCCGGAACGACATCACGGAGCTGCAGCGCCTGGAGAACTGCACTGTGGTGGAGGGCTACCTGCAGATCCTCCTCATCTCCAACACCAACCAGGAGGAGCTACGGTCCCTCAGCTTCCCCAAACTCACCATCATCACAGACTTCCTCCTCTTGTTCCGCGTGTCCGGCCTGACCACCCTGAGCACCCTGTTCCCCAACCTCACCGTCATCCGCGGGCGCAACCTCTTCTACAACTACGCCCTGGTGATCTACGAGATGACCAGCCTGAAGGACATCGGCCTGTACAACCTGAGGAACATCACACGAGGAGCCATCCGAGTGGAGAAGAACAACGAGCTGTGCTACGTGGACTCGCTGGACTGGTCTCAGATCATGGAGGAGGAGAGCAACAACATCATCAACGAGAACAAGGACCCCGAAGAGTGTGACAACATGTGCCTGGGTGTCATGGAGGACAGCCCCATCTGCAAGAGGACCGGCCTGGACAACTTCAACTACCGCTGCTGGACCTCCAACCACTGTCAGAAAGGTAAGCGGATGTGCAGTGGTCAGCCATTTTGTCTGCTTCCTCAAGGACAACGTAAAGTTTAGTTATTTAAATTAAATATATTCATTTTAGACAGGAGTGGACAGGAGTTAGTATGTATATTATACTTTTGTCTGCTATTCAGCCTGTCTGCCAATCATCAAGTCAGTAATTTTTCTTGCTTTATCCTTTAAAGAGACTGTATGTAAGATTTAGATAAAAATTTCCATAAACATGACCAGTGATCAATGTCCCCAGATATGAGGCAAAAATATTCAAATCAAATATAGCTTTTACTAATACCAACTGTAAAGCTGATTTATCCTTAAGTTAATTTTAATTGCGTGTTTTGGTTCTCAAGACGATTAATCGGAAAGCAAAATGAGCCTCACACGAGTATCTCATTTGTGATGCTCCAGCTGGTTTAAATGTAAAATGCCCCTCTCTGATCTGAATGGTCACTACTTAAAGTTGAACTCCGGCACGTTTGATGCTAAAGTCCGTTGCTAGAGGTGGTCGAATACTCCAAAAAAGCCAAAAAAACGGGACAGATCAGTGTTGCCTCAGCAAAGATCTCGCGGGGATAGTGAGCAAGACCCGATCGCTGATGTCGTTTCTAATCCCATTTATTTATGAGTGAATTATATTTTTTGAAAACACTAAAAAAAAACACATCCCCGAACCATTTTCTTTCAACAACCCTCAGTTTCTCCTGTTCTTCACTGTCAGCAGTCGATTCTCACTTGTTGCTTCTGGTGGCTACTACCCGCTCACCGCTGCTGGAGTCGGCAGTCCAGTCTTTTGGGCTTTCACATGTGCAGTGGGAAATCAACAAGCTAATGCTAAGGCTGCTTATAAAGTTATTTTATAACGTTTCCAGACACTAATGAGTGAACCAGGCAGAGCGTTTTGTCTGTTAGACTCGTGGCTGTTGTAAGATGGGTTAGAAAGTGGTTTTACGCCTCTTCTGTGCAAATTGGCATTTTACGTGGAAGCTAAGAACTTGCCCAATTCACTGCACTAGTTTGTTGCCTTGACAGACTCATTACCACAGTGAGATCTCCACCGAGGCAACACTGATCTGTGCCGTTTTTTGGCTTCTGACAGTATTCGACCACCTCTAGCAACGGACTTTAGCTTCAAACATGCCGGAGTTCCCCTTTAAACCTCAGCTCCTGCAGCCCATAATTAAGCTGTACTAGTGCAGCCTCTGCAGCTCAGTGAGGGAACTGAGAATGAAACAAAACTTGCATGTGTCCTCTATCTGCAGGTTAAGGCTCTGGCAACACAGGTTCAGTTGTGATTGTAGTACAAGGGCCCTTTAACTAATATTCTTATGTTCTCATTTTGTTTACGGCACAAATTGTCCTGTAACATTTTAAATCACAAATAGTTTGATATAGTAGTTCACTATAAAGTTGTTCGCTGTGTGTTCAAAATGGCTGACCAAGCTGAGCGGTGTTTTTAAGCTGGTTTGGGTTTATGAAATGTGCATATTTGAATTGCTGCTGGAGAGTCACAAACAAACTTCTGTGTATTTTGGCGTTGTTGGGCGGAATGATATATGCAGAGCTTTTATCTTTAGAGCTGATTACTACTTGTTGTACTGTGTCTTTTGTTGTGTATTGTGGGACACGGTTGTCTGGTCCAAAAACAATGGTTTGTTGGGTTCTGCTGCTGGAGCTAAAATCTGAAAACATTTGTAGTTGTATGAAACTAACCAGGACTAAACCTAGACTACACCACAGACACAGACTACATCAGCACTACCCTGAACTCAGTGTCTGTAACTTAACCTGTGCAAAACCTGGATAAGGACAGACCAGAACTAAAATGCTCCATATTCATCACGTTGCTATGGTCTCTATGTTCTGGCTGAAGTTTCCTGCAGGTGACCGGGTCTAGGATCCTCACATTTGCTTAAGCACGTCCCTCATGTGTTTGCATACACTCGCATACACTTGAGATGGGAATATGTGGAAGACTCACTGAACTGGAGCTAAAGTTTGCGCAAAATGTGACTTTCCCCAGTACAGATTGTATTAGCAGGTCAAAATAAGTCAGCCGTACAGTTTTCGTTATAACATTTTAGGTACTTTAGAGTGTTTTATGTTGCCGTATTGTTGTCCGTGTGTCCTTTTTTCATTAATATTTACTTCCTGGTTCTGTGCAAACTCTCAATCCTTTGGTTTGTTTTCTTCAAAGACTATGATCCTTCCTTTCCTTGTTTTCTCGATTCCTCAGCTCTCTCCCGGTCTTCTTTCCTCCCACCCTATCTCCTCTCGTCCAATCTCTACTCTCTTCTTCCTCCCTCACTCCTCTCTTGCCCTCCGTCTCCCTCCCTCCCTCCCTCTCTCCGTCTTTCCTTCTCCTCTCCTTCCTCTCCCCCCGCTGCATAATTGCCTTGTTTTCGAGCAGTACAGATGTTGGTGAAGGGGCGGGCGGGCGGGCAGGCGAGGAGCGGTTTTCTCTCTCTCTAATTACACCACAGTACATGTCTGTCTGCGCGCACTACTCACTGCTGCCTCCGGGGGCTTCCTGACTTCACAGGGCGACAACAAACAAAGCCCTCCACCTCCTCCTAACTCCTACTTCCTTGCTCCTACCTCCAATCTCCTACCTTCTCCTCACTTAAATTCCTTGGACTAGAACAACACAACAAGGCACAGTGAGAAATCCATGTCACAGTAGTGTATAGTACTAATAGCTAATTATATATATATATATATATATATTTTTTTTTTCCATATTGGGTCATATTGGTATTGGAATGCTTTCTAAAAACAATACAACAAGAATTCCCAAACCGAAAAATCAGCCAAGGAATTCCAGTGGTCTTCATTCAAATTATATAACTCGGAAAACTTTTTGGATGTAGTTAAAAACAACGTATTTCAGTCTTGGTGCTCCCTCCCTCCCCTTTAATAATAATCATAATAATAATACATTTTATTTATTAAGCGCCTTTCTGGACACTCAAGCTCACCTTACAACAACATAAGCAAATAAAGTACGATTAAAACATACAGTTAAAGTGGGACCATGTTTAATTCTTTATTCTCTGTAATTCTACTTTCCTTTCGTCACAACTAGGGATGGGCATGATAAGTCGATTAATTGATAATTGATCATTAAGAATTTAGTCGATCACGTTCATTTTAATCGACAAACCAAATGCAGGTTGCTGTGTGTAACGTAGCGTAAGGAGTCGAGGCTGCGTCTCACAGCACAAACGTCGGAGTTATGGCCCCACGTCTCGGCTCTGGCTCCTTGGAGATCACTATATCCCTCAGAGTGTGTTTACCTGCACATCAGTGTCCCGGGTATGATCGGGTTTTTTGAGTATCCCAGTTTCGTACGTATACGCAGCATCTCCAACACGACATACGCACAGAACAGACTCACCAGCCTCATCACATCCTCTGTCACAGAAAGAACACTCATATTCCACTGAGTCGTGTCCTTTAGTCCAACCGAAGCTGAACCACATCAGCACAAGGAAAGAGCTGCTTTTTTCGCTTACGCAAATGAGCCGTGCGGTTTTAAGTTTCGTTTCTATAAGACGTAAACAAATGTGCGCAAAGCTGCATTAAACACATTCTAATCTCACACGGGCTGATGAGGCTCTATAGTGGTGATGGTTTATATGTTGTAAAGTTGAGTTTATTTAGGCAGATAAGTAATAGTAATAATAGTGAAGATCATTTTAATATAAAAGGTTAATGGTTAATTGAAAATCGATCGTTAATTTCCCCGACGATCGATTAAGAAAATTGAATCGAATGCCCATCCCTGGTCACAACATCATCAGAAACTACTGCACGTTGCGTCAGGTTTGTCGAGGTGCTGTGTACGGCCACCTGTGTATTCATGGAAAATTGTCATGTGGGAACTTGGGTGACGTAGGCTTGTAGACTGAGCGTTGCACAGGATCTTACAGCGAACAGTAAGAGACTCTAAGTAAGAGTTCAAAACAAACAGGGAGATCGCTATATTACTCAAATATGAATGGATCCATCTAAGGCTACGTTCAGACCGCAGCCTGAAGTGACACAAATCAGATTTTTTTGCCCCTATACGACCTGTATCTGATCTTTTAACGACTCTGAACGTCACAGATCCGACTTTTTCCAACGCGACTCGGGCCACTTGGATTTGTGCTCCTAAAACCAAAAAGTGCCGTCTTAAAACTGACTCTCACAGAATCAGTTTTTACATTTTCTCAGGGTTTATATTAGTCCAATCTGTTCTAGAGTTAATTTAACATCTTTGGAAATGTTAATTAAGTAACACTGAATCAAAGCTCCTGTTTAACCCCAAAATCAAGAGTTATATTAAGGTTTTGAGAGTAAACAGATAACACTTTGTACAGTTATCCTGATTTAGCTAAACAACAAACAGAGGTGTTTTTTTTTTTACACTTTTAGTAAATTTAACACTTTGGGGAGTAGTAAGTATGGTAAAAGATGAAATTATGTACAAAACTGGTTCAAAGTTGTCTTCTCTTGCGGTGGTGCGAAATTAACTCTAGAGGAAGCTGAATGAACTTAAACCGAATCAACTCCGGCAAATGACCCCAACTCAAACCCCATTTAACTTTCAAATAGTTAAAATAACCCTTTTTGTGTTAAAAACAACTCAAAATATTTTACCCTGAAATTTTAACCCTCCTGTTTTTGCTGTGTATCTGATCTTTTGCCACGGCCATAAACCTTGTCCTTCTTCTTCTTGAGCTCCTCTTTAAAATAAATAAGCTGGAATACATCAGGTAAACACTAAAATCACCAGTTGCGCAATGCAGAGTCCATGTTTAGGCTACTTCACTAGAGTTGTTGTGTCCTCCAATGTGCACGCGAGACACTCTTGGGGTGTTAAAAATTCACACTGGAGGTCACAGACAAGTCGCATTTAACCGGAAATGTGAACGACTTCGCAAAAAAAATCTGATTTCACAAAAAAGCCGAATTGAGCATTAAGCCCTGCGGTCTGAACGAAGCCTAAAAGATCTTCATAACATGGTAGAAAGCTAAAAAAAACAATTAGAAACAGCAAAAAATATATACAAATTAGTAAGTCTGTGAGGGCCACCAGGGATGAATAGAGTAAAGGCCAGGGGGAGGGGCTAAAGGGGAAGTGGGAGGACCTTTGCGGAGAAATGTCACCCAAATGTTAAGTACACAAACTGCACAGTGAACAGTGGCAAACCCCATCAGACGCCCTCCTCTCCTCCTCTTCCTCTCCTCCTCTCTTCCTCAGGCACCTGCTTTGTCTGTTATTAATGCTCATATGTCGATTTATGGACAAAAAAGCGAAACAAAAACACCGGGATCAACCAGAGCGGGTTAAAACCAACATTTTAAGACCAAAACGACGAGCCTGACAGCAGCAGTTAAAGAGGGAGGGGCGACAGTATTTCAATAGGAAGTCAACCGGAGCCGGAAGTCTGCCCGTGCTCACTTCCTGTTTGCAACGCAGTGACTTAACAGGTTCGCTATGTCCGTGTATATGTTCGGTTTATGTATGATGCACCAAATCTGGTATTTACAAGGATAAACACAAGCGAAAAAATGTAAACGTATCTGAAGAAGCGCTGCAAGAAACTCAAATGTTCAAATTATTTCACACTGGGAACATAAAAACCTTTCGCGTACCGACTGTTTCTGCTCCGAAGTGCAATGAAGAACGCGGAGTGTTTTCAGTCCCATGACTTTTTAGACGTGCAGTGACCTTTAAATCGTCCCATGTGAATGCCGGAGATCGGTCTGATAGGGAACCCACTTCTCCTCGACGTGCAAATCAAATCAGCGAGACTAAACACGCGAGGCCAAGTGCACGAGTCCAAGTACACAGTCTTTACAGCTACACTAATCAATGAGTCACATGTCTAATTTTAGCCGACGGAACATATCTTTTTTTTTTTCAATTATTTGTTTATTGATTTTTCAAGACAATAATTACACTTAGGAGGAGCGGAGGAGCAGCTGAGGTGGTTCGGGCATCTGGTCCGGATGCCTCCTGGACGCCTCCCTCGGGAGGTGTTCCGGGCATGTCGCACCGGTAGGAGGCCCCGGGGAAGACCCAGGACACGCTGGAGGGACTATGTCTCTCGGCTGGCCTGGGAACGCCTCGGGGTCCGTCCGGAGGAGCTGGAGGAAGTGGCTGGGGAGAAGGAAGCTTGGGAGCCCCTGCTTAGACTGCTGCCCCCGCGACCCGGCCCCGGATAAGCGGAAGAAGATGGATGGATGGATGGATAATTACACTTACATAAATGCAAATATTGTACAAGACACCTTCATTTTCTAATATTTAAACTTCAAAATGAAATACACATTTTTGCTTTTATGTTTGAAAGAAACATTTAGAAAAAACAAAGAACAAAAACAAAAAAAAACAAAAAAAGGAAAAAACTTAATATGGTAGCGAACAAAACCTTGGGGAATAAGTACTCAAATAAAATCCAAACGTGTCGTTTTGACAAAGTTCAGCCAACCCTTCCATAACTTTTCAAATGTTTCTGTTTCTAATCTTAGAGTATAAGTTAATTTTTCCATAATGTAAATATTGTGAATCACGTCAACCCAATCGTCTTTTGTTGGTGCTTCTGCTTTAAGCCATTTCCTTGTAATTCCTTTTTTTTGCTGCTACCAACATGATTTTAAATATCTTAAAATTAATTTTGTTTTTACAATTTGCATCTAATTTGCCGAAATAGAAGACTTCACAGGTGAAAGGGAGGTCAGCATGCAGGACCCCGTCCATAACATTCTTCAATTCATTCCAATAACATTGCACTAAGGGGCAGGTCCAAAAAATATGTACATGACTTGCCAACATTTCCCCCACACTGTCCACGGAACGTATCTTAACGTCTCCGCACATTTAGGCTCTGGGTCGGCGTCTGTCCGTCATACATAACTCCCCTCGTCGTAATCACTGTTCGTAAATCAGATGCTCACAGATTCCACTGGATGAACGGGTAATGTGCAGTATTGGCCCGAAGTTGTAAAAAAAAAAAAAAAAAGGTGCACTCTGATTGGCTGAACACTTCATTCACAAATATTCAAACACTGGAGGAGTTTCGACTTCTTTACGTGTAGTTTTCCCAGGGAGGGAGGGAGGGAGGGAGGGAGGGAGGGAGGGAGGGAGGGAGGGGCTGCAGGTGTGTCTCACCTGAGGACACATTAACTGGAGGAATGTGACCGCAGACTCACCGGCTGGACCTCTGTTTACTGCAGCCCTCCTCCTCCTCCTCCTCCTCCTCCTGCTGCCCTCTCAGCCCCCCTCTCCCCTCTGTCTCCTTTCCTCTCTGTCTTTGTTTCATTCTCTTTCTCCTTTTCTCTCTCCTTTTCTCTCTTTCTCTGTCTTTGTCTCACGCTCTTTCTCCTTTTCTCTCTCCTTTTCTCTCTCCTTTCCTCTCTCCTTTTCTCTCTTTCTCTGTCTTTGTCTCACGCTCTTTCTCCTTTTCTCTCTCCTTTTCTCTCTCCTTTCCTCTCTTTTTCTCTCTTTCTCTCACGCTCTTTCTCCTTTTCTGCTTTTTTCTCTCCTTTTCTCTCTCCTTTTCTCTCTGTCTCTGTCTCAGTCTCTCTCTCCTTTTCTCTCTCCTTTTCTCTTTCTCTCTGTCTCTCTGTCTTTGTCTCACTCTCCTTTTCTCTTTCTCTCTGTCTCTGTCTCACTCTCTCTCCTTTTCTCTCTCCTTTTCTCTCTTTCTCTGTCTTTGTCTCACGCTCTTTCTCCTTTTCTGCTTTTTTCTCTCCTTTTCTCTCTCCTTTTCTCTTTCTCTCTCTCTTTGTCTTTGTCTCACTCTCTCCTTTTCTCTCTCATTTTCTCTCTGTCTCTCTCTTTGTCTCACTCTCTCCTTTTCTCTCTGTCTTTGTCTCACTCTCTTTCTCCTTTTCTCTCTCCTTTTCCCTCTGTCTCTCTGTCTTTGTCTTACTCTCTCTCTCCTTTTCTCTTTCTCTTTCTCCCTCTCTCCTTGTCTCTCTCTCTCCCTTTCTCTCTTTCTCTCTGTCTCTCTCTTTCTGTCTCTCTCTAGCTTTTTCTCTATTTATGTCTCTTTCTCTCTCTGTCTCTCTCTCTTTACCTGTCCCTCTCTCTCTCTGCCTCTCTTTCTTTCCTTCTCTCTCTCCTTTTCTTTCTCTCTCTCTGTCTTTCTCTGTCTTTCTCTCTCGCTTTTTCTCTCATTCTTCCTCTCTCTCTGTCTTTCTCTCTCTCTCTCTCTTTCTTTCTTCCTCTGTCTCTCTTTCTCTCGCTTTTTCTCTATTTATGTCTCTTTCTCTCTCTGTCTCTCTCTCTTTACCTGTCCCTCTCTCTCTCTGCCTCTCTGTCTTTCTCTCTCTCTCTCTCTCTCCTTTCCTTCTCCCCTTCCTTTTTTCTCTCTTTGTCTCTCTCTCTCTCCCTGCTTTTCTCTCTCTTTCTCCCTTTCTCTCTCTCTCTCTCTCTCTCTCTTTCTCTATAGTTTTATTGTGTAACTTTTTGGATCTGAACTTTCATCTGTGCGACTCCATGGAAATAAAAATCTAAACCCAGACTTCAGAATGTTCTCAGTGGAGACAGACGTTTTCTCCCAGACTCTGGACGATTATAGACAAACGAACAACGTTTCCATGGAGACAATAAGCAAGCGTCAGGTTTGTGGAGATGCGAGCCCACACACTGCACGGACGCAGGCTTTTCTACGTCTTTCAGTCCCAATAAAAACAAACCAAAATGAAAACAAAACATAATTAATTTTATTTTCTGGCTCAAAAGTGTCTTTAAGAATAATTCAGGCTTAGTAACGACTTAAAGGAGTTGGGGATTTGGTTTCTAAGTAGTGACTAAGCCTCAAATATGCTTAATCTTAATACACTTAAAATAAAATCTGTTCATTATGAATTGAAGTCTTTGTTCATGCCCTGTGTAACTTAACTCTGTCACCTTCTTGTTTCTATGGAGATGTCATTACTCGGCTTTGAATGTCCCACAATAGGACATTAAACACATCTACCTTACATGTATTCAATTACAGGTTTTATAGCTCAAAAATACCTAGAATAAAACACCTAAAATACCCCAAAAAATGATCTGACCACTGGTTTGGTCACCATGACGATGAAGGTTTAATGCCACACTATGAAATATTTCTGACAAAGTGGTTGCATCAGGTTGCAGACCCTCGATCTGAAAAGTTGCGCTGTGTCACTTAACAGGTTTAAAGCGCAGCGCTCTTATTTATGCATTCATTATGCACAGGGTTCCTCCAGTGTTTTAAAAGTCTTAAAGGCATTGAATTTATGAATGTGGAAATAAGACCTGAAAAAGACTTGGAAAAAAACTCGAATTTTTATATCTGGGTCTTAAAATGTGTGCAGTACGTAACGTCTCCGTATCACGTTTCTCCTCAAAAGTTGAATTTGTCAAACACCATTATTTTGTTAAATAACGTTGTTTAAATAAAGAGCGGCGGAAACGATAATCGAGAACGCGACTGGGTTAAAATCTTCCAAACACATCATCTGAAAATGCTACAGAACCACAAGAAACGAGCTGAGCAGCAGTGTAAAATCAAAGACAATCTCAGAACACGAAGTTTGATTAAAGTTTAAAATAACACAAAGTTATGTTGTTTTTTATACGCCCGTTGTAATAAGACGGGACGTATTATGGTATGGCGCTGTCCGTCCGTCCGTCTATCCGTCTGTGGACACTTCAAAGCTTTGTAGTGTCTTTAAGTTCTGTTGCTAGGTTTGACAAATTCTAACTTAATTCTATATACAATAATTCAAAGTACGGGCGTATTTTGCCCCGCTGGAGGAGCTCTTGTTAACGTTGGTTTTACGTTACCGAGCGACACATTTCTTGCTAGAGTTATGGCAAAGACTCTCTACTCCCCAGATTCATTTGTTTGAGAACTAAACGAACACATATTCAGGAATTAATTTTTTCTTTGCCAGTAGCTCTATCAGAATCATCCATCCATCTTCTCCCGCTTAATCCGGCTGGGTCGCGGGGGCAGCTTGCTGCCCAATACTCATAGCACCTGACCCCCTATGAACCCCTCTGCAGGTGGTGAGCCCACAGGAGGGTCTATCAGAATCAGAAAACTTTTATTGCCATATGAGTGAACAGGTTCACAACTTTAGAAAATTGCTGCGGTACTTGGAGCGAAACGTAGACAAACACTAAACATGCAACAAATAAAATAGAATAAAATAAAGTAGAAAACAATATAGCATGAAATAGGTCATGAAATAAGCATTACGTTTTTATTAAATGGTCTTAAAAAGGTCTTAAAAAGTCTTAAATTTAACTTGAATAAACCTGTAGGAACCCTGTATGCAAATATTGGCATTTATTTTTCGTGGGGATGTCTTGGCTTTACTGTATTAACATTTTAACGCTGCAGAAATCCATTCTTGCTTCTGCTTATAGTTGTTTGACGGTAAATGTAAACCACGAAATCCGAATGAACCCGATACCCTCCCCGCGCCGTACACTATTTCTCCTGTCGCTGGGCGGTCGCAGAAAATGGCGTCCGCAGACTGTTTGTGATTTGCGCCGTCGCTTAAAGGGGCGTGCGCGTGCGGGCCGTGGAATGCGCCTGCCCCTTTAAGTATAGAAGGTACAAATTCCTGCGAGCTTAGTCAGAGCAGGGGCGAGGGATAAAGAGGGGAACTGCAGGCCAAGCTATAGGCTGCACACATGTATATTTACAGCAGTTACAGTACAAGAGCCCAGTGTCGCTCATGCGCTTGGCCCAGAGTCATCAGCTCCTTATTTACTGTGGCATTTCAACACTAAATGCTTGGAAAAAACGGCATATTTAGGTTGTGCAGTTTGGTGTAAAATTCATATCGTCCAGGTCCTTTATGAAGTTTACAGCCAGATGTAAATTAAAGGAGCTGTACCTGATTCTTAAACTCTTTAAAATATGAAAAACACAACGAATTCATTTTAAACGGTCCAGAGTTATTCACTGGTCCTGAACTGTGAGACATGTTGAAGCTTTTTTAAGACAGTACAGCTAAAAACAACTAGTCCGCACTCCGGATTATTAGAAAATAAAACTGAAAATTACTTGAATTAAGTAAGTTTTACCATGATCTGAGTAAATTTCACTTGACAAGTAAAATGATCTGCCAGTGGAGCGAGACTTTTTGTACTTAAAATATGAAAATACATCTTAAAATAAGAAAAACAACAACTTTTTGTACTTAAAATAAGAAACAAAACCAAATGTTGCTTGAATTAAGAAAAACACACTTAATCTAATGGCAGATCATTTGACTTGTCAAGTTCGACTCAAATAAAGTAAAATGTTCTTAATTTACGTCATTTTAACTCACCTAGATATTGTTTTTCTCCAGTGCACTTTCTAATTAGATGCAGGCAGTCCACAGCACACTTATTTTAACCTCAAAAGCAATACTTGCACGGAGAGAGGACACATTTTGCATAGATGTGAAAATACATGGCCAAAATCTCCCATTACGATTAGTTAAATCAAGGCTGTCTGTTAGACCCGACAGCCGAGTGGTTTGTTATATTTTATTATACGTAAAAGTGAAAAAATGCACAGTGCACTCAGACGGCCGATGTCCAAAAGCTTTACTGTGGTCCAAAGCAAGAAAAAACACCTGAAGAATGCTTTTTTGCCGAAATGTAATTAAAAAAAAAAGCGTTTGGACATCGCCCAAGTTGAATGTGCTATGGGTTTTTTCACTTTTATGTTGCTGTTCTTTGCATTTGCACATCTGCAGGAACTTTGGCGTGCGTTTTCTGTTGCATTTGATCATTTATTATTCAGTCAGAAAGTCAGGAAACCTTGGATGTATCTTCTATCTGCAGGTTAAGGCGCTGACAACCAGGTTCACTTGTGGTCATAGTATTATTTTTAAACCCTAAGAGTACAGTTCCTTTTACAGACATTCCTCCGATGAAGTGATTTTCCAAAGCAGCCATTCGCTCTTCAGAATCTATATGCATGTTGCTGCATTTATTCCTTTGTTCCACTTACAAAATGTCCCCACTATCTGCTGTTTCTCCCGCGGCCCGTGCTCCCAGACCGGTCGGAAGCTCTTAAACGCTAACAGCTCGTATCCGTGGCTCTGGGGGCAGGAAGCAGGCTCCGCGGCCAGTGATTCTCCGCTCACATCCGCCTTCCCCCCCCTCCTTTCTCCTCCCGTCTCCTCCTCCTTCCCCCCATTCCACACACAGGCTCTCGGGCACCGGGCCAGGGCGCTTCATTCATGCCCTTGTCCCGGCAGAGGAGTGCCAAACGCGGGCTCGTCGGCGGCGCAGGGGGGGTGTGGGAAAAGAGGAAGAGGAGCGGAGCATCACCAGCGACGTACAAACAAAGCGCGTAGTGTTTAAGTACTATGAGAAGTACATGGGGTCAGAGGAGGGATGGCTGTAGTGATGGAGAATTAGCGATATTGTCTTAGCTGTTCAAACATTTATAAATTGTTTGGAAAATGTCATGAAATGTCCTTGACAAATAGTCCATCAATGAAGTATTTATCTATCTGTGTGTCTATCTAATATCGTGGGCCATCACAATATATCGAATCACAAGTCTCTTTGCTTAAATGAACAGTTCTGATGCAGAAATAGCTAAAAAAAACAATGGGAACTACATAGACCATGATCCTTTGCTCCGTTTCAGTGCAGACGACATGAAGAAATAACTGTTCTAAGCACTTTTACATCTTCATTCTTTGGATTAAGTCTGTGAAGGCATTTTTAGAGGAAAAAGGAGCAGATTCACACAAAATATTTCAATAAATATGGTACGGTGAGATGTTTATGGTGAAAATACCGTACAGAGAGATTTGGATATCGTTACATCCCAAATGACAATAAATGCTGAAACAAATGACTGGTCGAAGCATTTTTGTTATTATGTAAAATATCGTAATATCGTGAGCCTCCCCACCATATCGCAATAAATATCGTACCGTGAGGTTCGTATCGTGAGACTTGGAAATCGTTAGACTCCTACCATCTATCTACACTGTGGGCTTGTATAATGAAGCATCTGGACTGGATCTGAGTCACTGTCTGTCATTTGTTTGTGATCTATCATTTATTTAGTAATCGACATCAAAATCAAAATACTTTCACGGTTTTATTGTTATACATCTCCAGTCTTACATTCGGTGCTCTGGAGTTACCTGGACTCAAAATAAACTGTGATATGCGCCAAAATGTCACACGACGACCTTGGCAAATACATTTTTCCTCTCTGTTGAATGAAAAACATTGATGAACACACAAATCATTTTGGAGTACGCTTTAAATTGACTCCAGTGAGCTTTTAGCCCTGTTATAATGTTGTTCCCTCATGAAAAACATACCTGCAGCTGTGGTTTGTTTCATTCACAGATGTCTAAGTCACTCTTTTTTATTAGTCTGTTTACATCTCCAAAGCTTAAAGTGCTCTGTTCCAGCTTGTTGGTAGTTCTCAAGTTAACAGCCGCCTTTTGCCTTTTGTTCAGTAGAGATTGGCTATTCCGGGGCTGAAATTATCCTAATGTTTCTAGTGAAAGACGGAATTTAAATACACAATGGAGTACTTCCTGTATTGCCACATAACAATCACAAGGTGGAACAAAGTATCTTCCGTTTGAGAGGAAAAACTCCGCCTAAATATGCAGGATTTGTGTGTTGATGTGTGAGTGAAACAAAACACAACTCCAGGCATGTTTGTGACGAGGAAACAACATTAAAACAGACCAGAAAATAGTGTAATATGGGCGATTTTAAAGATTCCTTGCACTTTTAATGAAGAATGACTGTAAAGGCACGCATCTCCACCTCTGGTTACCGCTTCTGAAATGGACGCCTTGCATAACCGCATGCCATTCTCTGGATATCTCTTTAAAGTGAGCCATAGTAAACAGGCAAGTGCTTGACCTCTGTACACCTCCGCCTCCTGCCCTCTGCTGCATTCCTCCCACAGGTCACTCACTCAGACCACCACTGAGGGTCTTTATGCCGTACACTTGACACATTCTCGTTTTTGATGACTAAAATAGACGTGTTTCATATTCACGTTGCAAAGGTAGTGGTTTAACACAGAAATACTGCTGCTAAAATGGATTTGATGATTAAAAAAACAGCGATATCATTGAGTATCATGGGCAATTTATCAGTGATCTCATGTATTACTATATCGTGAGCCATGTATCGTATCGAATCGTGATCTACCCTGTGATTCTTAGTCCTACTATACGGAGCTAAAATGTACTTAAATACAAGTATCGCTGATAAATTTGTGCTTAAGTGAAAGTAAAAAATGCACATGAAAAACACTACTTAATGTGCAAGTTACTAGCTTCTCTTTATCACAATTTTAGCAGCATTTTTATGTCAGTCTTGATAATATACACTGAATCAAAGCAGGAGATGCCGTTTTATTTATTTATTTATTTATATATGGTTTTTTAAATTTATTATTATTATTATTTTTTATTTCACAAGTTGAAATAGCTTGTTTCATAGTAATATCCTTGTACCTGTGAGTATATATATACATATACACACACATGTATTTACACATACTCATATATCTCACATACACACATTCAGACACTCATACCTACATACATATACACACTTTTAAAAAATGGAATTAAATAACCCAAAGTTAAAAGTGTAGCGTAGATTATCATATACATTACTATACATTATGCCAAAGACTTATTTCTAAACATCTAATTTTCAGACTCTATACAAAGGAGATGCTGTTGTGTGAATGTGTTAAAATTAGGGTTATCAAAAAAAGTACAAATACACCAGGGGTTTGCGAACTTTTTCCTATTCTTTAAAAAAACAAAAATGCCAGAGAGCTACTAGTTTTAGCCTTCAGAAGAAATTTAGTATATACAAGAGCCACAGCAAGTCTTAGATGAATCAGATTTGAGTTATTCAACACAATAATTCAGAAATCCTTTGGCGAGCTACTAGGACGGGGGTTGAGAGACCCTTGAATTACGCACATAATCAGGGGTGCACATAACTTTTTCGGTGAGTACCAGGAGATGGAGTTTGGTACTCACTCATTATGTAGCGAGGTCTTAAAAAGTGCCATCTTCCTCACTGTCCTCCATGTCGCCCCCACTGTCCTCCGTGTCACTCCCACTGTCCTCCTCTGTTTCGCCCCCACTCTCCACTGCTTCCGCTCCCTGCATGGTAGATGATGAAGATGCTGCAGATGCACCTCTTTGTCTTTGGGTGAGCCATCTGCTAAGTGGGCGACTGGACAGTTCTTCTCGGCTAGCTTGTTTATTAGCAATGGCTTGCACCACATTCGTATGCTCTTTGCTCTTTTCGTGCTTGTCAAATAAAGGATGGTTGAAATTCTTTGAACCTTTATAAAACGCACCTGTTTTATCTGCTAGGTGTGGATGTGAGCGGCAAAGCTTACACCACATTTCAGTGCGTTCATCGTTAGCTTCAAGCCACTGCACATCTTGAAGCCACTTTTCCGAAAAAAGTCTTTTCTTCGGCTCTGGCTCCGGTTGGTGTTTCTTTGTAGGCGGGAAACGCCAAAGAAGCTGCTTAATGTCTGTTGTTTTTTAGACATCTTTGACAGTAGTTGGACTTGGACATGTGTAAGATTGATATGACACGATCGGTCAAGTCAAGTGGGCTACGCAAAGGCGCTCAGTAACTGAAGTGGCATTACGCATTCGTTATTTTTTGCTGCGCATGCGTACCAGCGTACCAGTTATGTGCACCCCTGCACATAATCTACTCAATTTCAGTAACGTGAATATTTGTCATTTAAAATTTGTCTACCTCTGTCTATAAATTATAATGAAAAGCTGCAGAAATGTGCAAAGATTAAGCTAACGATTTTCATGCAGGAAGTAAATTTAAATGTTGTGTCCAGTTGAGTAAATATGTTGAAATATAAATGAGTGGTTATTATGTTATTCTCATAAAATGTGTTCAGTCCAGGTTTAGTTCAGGCAGGTTTTGTAAGCGAAGTAGTTTTGGTAGAATCCCAGATCCGGTGGTGATCTGGTTGCATCACGCTGTGTGCCTACGTTAAGCCCAGAAAACGGTGCCAGCGCGGTCACCTCAGCTCACCCTGTGTGCCACTTCTGCGCCCAGTAATCCTGTGGGGCAGAGCCGGTGCAGAGGGCAGCCCGGAGGAGAGGGGCTCATCTAAATGGGTTCTTTTCACATCTGAATTATTGTTCTTACTGTTTAAGCTTTTGCATTTTTTTTAAATTTAACGGTGCACTGTGTGGAGAGTCCGTCACCTGCTTTGTTTCTGTGATGATGTTATTACAGTAGTTTAAACTAAGAGACCAAAACCTGCTAAATTCCCTTTTTGTCTGAGTTCACTACTTATAGTTATGTGTTTGAGTAAAAGGGACGTTTTTGTTTCATTCTATAAACTACTGACAACATTTCTCCCAATTTCCAAATAAAAATATTGTCATTTAGAGCGTTTATTTGCAGAAAATGACAAATGGTCAAAATAACAAAAAAGATTTAATGTTTTCAGACCTCAAATAATGTGAAGAAAACAAGATCGTATTCATTTTAAAACAGCACAATACTAATGTTTTAACTTGGGAAGAGTCAGAAATCAATATTTGGTGGAATAATCCTGATTTTTTTTTTCTACTTTTCCTCCTTAAATCAGGTTTGGTTCAGGTGATCTCATCAGTGCCTCATGAAGCAGAATGAGGTGTGTTTGTGTAATGAAACGGCCGTCACACATGTAGAGACGCTGATTTCAGAAAAAAAAAATCCAGTGGTCTCTTATTTTTTTCCAGAACTGTATAACAGGTATATCTTCATGGAGACAAGCCAGTGACTGCATCAAGCCAAGTTACAGGTCAAATCTGTGGAGAGGTGACCCCACTTTGAATCAGAATACTTAACCGTATCTTTGAAGTTATTTTTGAGCAATAAAACGGCCGTTTAATTTAATGAATGTAGTGTTTTTAACTATTATCCCATGTATTGTTCAACCAAACAATGACATCTCCATGGAGACAATTATGTACGGACATCAGAAAAATGAGGCATGGCACCTTTAAACTTTATATTTCCAGACAAAATATTGAGATTAAACTTTATTTTCAGTCAGAGCGTGTGTGTTCTGGCCATGTAAAGGATTAGAGTCAAATTTATGGACAGATATTTGGCTAAGTTTCGGCGGCTTCAGGGTCAGGTTTTGAACGGGTCTTTAGCAGAATTTAAATCAAAAGAAATTTCTGGGTAGCCTACAATGGCGCTGAAGATTTATTAGAGGCGACGCTGTTGTGATTTTGCCGAGACTCGAAGGCAGCGCCATCGTTGTTTTCATTCATCAGATATCCTTTGTAAGTTTATGAGAGCTGCGCTTTGATCTCGTCATTAAGCGAACACGTGCAAAGAGGAGCAGACAGCTAACAGAGATGACACGCTGAGACCTGCCGGATCCGTCTTCTGCGCATAAAGTACACAAAGCGCTAGCACCCACTCGCCGCATCTGTCAACCATCTTCAAGTCGACCGCAACGCCAGCTTTTCCACGCTTTAAAGGAGCACTGGAGTGAAGTTTAGCGGAAGTCTTATGATAAACACGTTAGCAAATAGCAACAAGGAGACACGGCGGCAGAGTTTGTGTGACCCCGGTGAACTTTTAGCTACTCCTCTGGCAGCAGGCTCCTCTCCTCACTCCTCGCCTCCTTATGCCCTTGCTCTTTTGTTCATTGTACCTCATCTAGCTTGTTAGAGGGACGGTATTTAGAATTTATAGACAGAAAGATGGAGAAAAAACAACATTAAGTACTGAGAAACGGCATGGATTTTCTCAGAACCAACAATCTAAGCACAAAACTATTAGTCATCTCAAGTAAAAGAAGTTAGTTCTGAATAATGTGAGTGTCCGGTTTTAGTCCCTTCTGGTTTGAAACAGAAAGTAGAAGGGACTGGCTGGTCAAGCAACTGCTCATAGTGCCATATTTAAGCCAGTCATTTTTGTTGTGGCTGCTTTTAATATTTTGCTGTGTAACGTTTCTCTTGGATCTGCCTTCCGCTTCTCTCCATGGGAATGTTGTAGAGTTTGGGAAGGAACGCAAAATCTGCCATGTTTGCGACAGTAGTTCGAAACTTTCTTAGAAATATAATAACCAAAACAAGGTTAAAAAGTCAAAGAAAGTGTGGTGGAACCTTCTACAGCTCAGTTGGAGTGTTTGTCCACTGTTTGAATCCCGCTCTCGACCCACAGGTTGGCAATACAGTGTCAGCTTCCGCAAATGCTGTCGCTGTGTCCCTGGGCAAAACACTTTGCCAGTTTGCCCTCAGTGTCTGTGTACATTGGTGTGTGAATGTGTGTGTGAACAGTGTTGGGAGGTAACTGAATACATGTACCAAAAATACTGTGCATATTTTAGTAGTATTTTAGTGAGTATTCTGGTACTTTTTTATTTGGTGGTATACAGACAGTTTCTAAAATCAAAGGAATACACAATACTACACAATTTAGTTTTCAGTGGTAACACTGGTTAGTGAAAGGAAATGCAGAACAAACGGTGAAACAAATATAAAGCTGTTAATTCTATATTCCGTGTTTACACTATAATTTAAATGAAACTCTGCGTGAAAGTTTTCTAAGGGTGTTTTCACACTTGGTCCCGTTTAAGTGAACCGAACTCAGTCCTCTGTAAGTGGACCAAATAGTGAACCAACAGAAAAAAACTGTTTTGTGTTCAGATTGTGAGTTTAATGCAAAGAGGACAGGGTTCACTTGAGCTCTGATGGTCCCCAGTCCCCTTTCTGTCCACACCTCGTCCAGGGATTGCAAAGTCTTCATCTTTATTTATTTTTTTTTGTATTTGTATTTGCGTTGGCATTGACCAGAACAGTGACCATTAAATCAGGTTTAAACCAGGTCGAAACAAGGTCAAAAGCAGGTCTAAAGCAGGTCTAAATCAGGTCTAAAGCAGGTCTAAACCAGGTCTAAACCAGGTCTAACCCAGATCTAACCCAGGTCTAACCCAGGTATAAACAAAGTATAAAACAAGGTATAAAACCAGGTTTAAACCAGGTCTAAACCAGGTCTAAACCAGATATAAACAAGGTATAAACAAGGTATAAAACCAGGTCTAAACCATGTCTAACCCAGGTATAAACAAGGTATAAAACCAGGTCTAAACCAGATCTAACCCAGGTCTAACCCAGGTAGAAACAAGGTATAAACAAGGTATAAAACCAGGTCTAAACCAGGACTAACGTAGGTCTAAACCAAGTCCACAAGGAGGTGGATAAGTGCTATATAAAATTCTTTCCCATTTATTGTGTCAGAATACTTTTGAATGAGCGCTAAGTCTAGTATTTAGCATCTTAAAATCTCTGTTGGTTTAACACGAGGTTCAGTGAAACTTCTCTGAGGTGCGACGTCACAGTCCTGCACGCCATTGCTTTGTCTGAAAGTTAAAATGCATTTAACAATTTAGTGTTTATTTGTTTTCGGCTTTATTGAAAAATGGTCTTTAATCTTAAACTAATTATTGTTGTTTAAATGCCATTGCCTCGGGATATTGATTTAAATGACAAACCAATTAAAGTGAGTAAACACTGTGTTAGTCATAGACGCTTAGTGTGACATCTGCCAGTGTAAACAGTCGTGTGCTAAGTTAAGCTAAATCAGGACTTCCAGGATCCGCACAAGTCTAGCTCTTAGGATGTGGAGGTTCTCTGAAAAGTGACGCACCGTGAGTCAGCCTTAAAGTGGCGTCAACACTGCAGTCAGAATGTTTGGTTTAGTTATAGTTACACAGTGACCCAAGTTGTGCTTTGTGTAATCTGTTTGGTTGTGTAAAATGTAATCAAAGGATTATTTTTAGTTAGCCAAACCATGAACTTTCCCCTTGAAACTCATTGTAAACTCGGTAGATTTGATCCCTTAAAGGCGCTGCATCTGATTTTACTGTCTTAAAAACATGAAAAACAGAACGAGTTCATTTTAAACAGTTTCCAGTGCTCCAAAGTTATTCCTCACGCACCTTATGCATTCTGAGTTCTTTCCATGTTTCCATTTTTCCATTTCATCCATTTAAACGAACTCAGACCGATGACTCAGCATTTCTTTGCGCACAAGTGAACGCTCCAGTCGTACCCGGACCTTCTGAAGTGAACCGTACTGAGCCCTTTCTCAGGAGAGTCTCAATACGGTTCGCTAAAAAGTCAGCGATATGGTTCGTCTAATCTCACCGGGTTCGCTTTGCCTTTTTCAATGTATTGGAAGCTCTTTTGCTTGACGTAAATTTGTCACGTGACTGAAACTGGGTTGTTGTTGTGACTACGCCAACACAAATACAAAAAATAAAGATCAAGACTTTGCGATTACGCCAAAGATGTTCATTATTTCTTCTTAGTGCTTTAAATTCTTTGTTGACATGTTTCGGCTGCTGCTGCGAACCATCTTCAGAACTGTCCCCGGTGTTGGAGGTCGAACACTGGGTCAGGGAGACCAGTGAAAGCAGAAAACGAGGCACGGACAGCGTCAATCGTGATGATGGCGCGTTCCTCCTTTCACACACCTGGGACACCCTCCTCCAGAGAGCACCGGGCGACGGGAGGCGTGGTCAGTCTGAGCGACCTACAGGTCCATCAGGCCGACCACGCCTACAGGAAGTAACAACAGTTGATATACGACACGTCAGCATAGAAATATAATAAAATCTGGAAGATGAATCCAATATGGCGCCCTATTGATTCCAATGGTCTGTGCTCATTGGCGCATGACCCCCAAAAAGTTTACGTCCACAGCCCAACGCAGCCCAACATGTCACATCAGAAACGCAGTTCTGACCAATCAGAGCGCAAGCTTCTAGAGCGGGGCTAGGCTAACTCTTACAAAGTTGACTTTTAGGTGCTTTGACGATTAAAAATAAAAAAGTAAAGTTCATATTGTAAAAATACAGAAGAATCCCTACAAAATCCAACTTTTATGAAAGCTGTGGATGCAGGTTGATTGCACAAAAAATGCATTGTGCTTCTAGGGGCGTTTCCTGCGGGTATAGAAGTATATGGCTGCAGTACCTCGCTCGGCCACACATCAATCTGTGGTCACGGGCAGAGGGTGTGTGTCTTATCCAGCTCTTATTATACATCCATGCACGTCACCACCAGCACCGGGGACAGTTCTGAAGATGGTTCGCAGCTAACAGCCGAAACATGTCAACAAGGTAAATACAGTTGACTACATTGTCTTAAAAAAGAACCTAAGAAGTTAAAGATTTTGCAATACCTGGACGAGGTGCGGACTGGGGCCCCATCAGAGCTCAAGTGGACCAGAAAGAGAACCCGGTCCTCTTTGTAATAAACTCACAATGTGGACACAAAACCAACTGAATTCTTTTTTTGTTGGCTCACGTTTTGGTCCACTTACAGAGGACTGAGTTCGGTTCACTTAAGGGGGGACTATATGTGAAAATACCTGGAGTGATGGTAAAGTGAACAACACCTAGCATGCGAACGCACACTTCCTGATTCTCGAACAATGAAACACTTTATATTAAGACTTATTATAGGACTTATTTTGACCTCGATCTGCTTATACAGTCCATCTGTACTGGGGCGAGACAAATTTCATTACTTTAAAACTAACTTAACATATATCCAGGCTTATCTTTACCCAAACATACAGTATAAAGATGAATAAACAGTGCAGCTAATTGAAATTTTGGCTTCTGCATCCACTGCTGACTCATTTTAAATAAGGTTAAAACTTTAGATGCAGATCCGATAATGCAGTGTGGTGAAGGTGGGTTCCATTGTGGAGCTCCGCACGGAAAAGCAGGGCTAAGACCACATGACATAAACCAGTTGATCGGTGCATTATCTGCCCCAGCATGCAGGATTACTCACGCGTGAATGAATCAAAACACCTCCCTGCTTTGCTTTTGATAAGGGAGCAGCAGCTGTATGGAACATCTAAGCCCATAAAATGTGAAATACGAACGCAGAGGTACAAACGTAGGGCTAAGATTATTGCAATTTCAATGAACACAATTGGCAAATTACCAAGCCTGCCGTTTCTGAACGACTATACTTTCCTCCACAAACAGGAATGGGATGCACTGATCTTACTTTTTTTCAGTTTCGATACCGATTCTGATAGTATGGCTTTAAGTACAGTCAACGCACTCCTCAGTTTAGATCGCCGAGGGGTTTTACAGCCTTAAAACATCTATAATAATTGTAAAAAATAAAGCTGGACACTTTTTTTTTGCCTATTACAGGTTATTTTTAGAACGATAAACAAGGGACCACTAATATCTGTACTCGATATCAACCGATACTAGTTACTAGATACTAAAAACAGCATTTATTTCCTTTAAACTAAAATAGAATAAGACAAAACTGTGAAGTAAACCAGGGTATATGAGGAAAACCAATATTTAGAAGCCGATATCTGATCCAGAACATTTTCAGGATCAGCGGTGATATCCAATGCTGGTATTGTAACTAGAGATAGACCGATTCACAGATATTTGGACTTGTAATATATTGCCAATCAGTTGTAAATCTCCAGGCTGAGGTTTTGTTTTGGTCAATGTCACACAAAAAAAAAAAAAAAACACACAAAGCTGCGTTTTATCACTTTAATACGAAGAGATAACTGCATAAAACATGAATAAAACTGCTCTCTTATAGGTTTGTGGTTTAAAAAAGGACTTAGGGGACAGTTTGTAGTAAATTTGGGTAAAATAATCCAAATCGGCCCAACATATCGGCCCCAAAATATCAGCTATCTGCTCTGTATTCTGAACAATCAGTATCGGCAGTGGCCATGAAAAAAAACAAATTGGCCGCTCTTTACTTCTTTACTGTTAACCCTGTAATTCAGATCCGTACAAACATGTCCAGAAATTCGATGCTCGTATTTGTTTGTCAGCTGAAATTTCAGCCGTTTGAAATGTGCGCTCTGAGCCGAATCCTATTATTATCAAATTTAATCGCAATCACACTGCTCGTCAGGAAGATTAGCAGCTAAATATTTTGTCCAAATCACCCAGCCCTACCCAGAAGTCCCCCAAATGGTCCTGTATTGTCTCCAGCCCCACAGGTAAACACTTGTCTTTGTCCTGTGTCCCTGTAGCGTGTCCCGGTGCAGGCCTGTAGCAGCTTGTACATGGGCCTGTTGTGCATTCCACTCACCTCCTGTGTAATATCTGCTATTATGTGCTTCCTGTGTGTGTGTGGGGCCGGGGGGAGGGGGGCGATGCGTTCAGGAAAACCCCGGGAACCTGACGCACGCCTCCTGTTTACGCAGACAAGACAACAGCCTCCTCGGGTCAGGCCGAAGTTCATCTTTTATGACTTTTCACCCCATTTAAAGCGCCCATATTGTGATCTACCGGTATGTGATAGTGTTGTTCCTCATCACAAACGAACCTGGAGTTGTGCTTTGGTTCGTTCACACACATTTAACACACAAACCGTGCATTTTAAGGCTGAGTTCTGCTCTTAAAGTAAAAACACTCTGTTCTTCCACCTCTTGATGTCATCTGCTAGTACAGAAAGTGCTCCACCGTGTTTTTAAACTCCATACACCTTCACTCAGTCCCTGGTTTAGTCACTGGTTTAGTTCTAGTTTAGTCACTGGTTTAGTATCAGGTTTAGTCCTATTTTAGTCCCTAGTTTAGTCCCAGTTTTAGTCCCTAGTTTAGTCCTTAGTTTAGTCCCAGGGTAAGTTTAGTCCTGGTTTAGTACTTGGGTAAGTCTTAGTTGAGTTCCTGGGTTAGTCCTAGTTTAGTCCCAGTTTTAGCCTCAAATTTAGTCCCAAATTTAGTCCCAGTTTAGTTCTAGTTTAGTATCAGGGTTAGTCCTACTTTAGTCCCTAGTTTAGTCCTACTTTAGTCCCTAGTTTAGTCCTGGTTTAGTCCTTGGGTAAGTCCTAGTTGAGTTCCTGGGTTAGTCCTAGTTTAGTCACAAGTTTAGTCCCAGGTTTAGTCCCTAGTTTAGTCCCTGGTTTAGTCCTGGTTTAGTTCGTTTAATATCAGGATTAGTCCTACTTTAGTCCCTAGTTTAGTCCTTGGTTTAGTTCTAGTTTAGTCACTGGTTTAGTCACTGGTTTAGTCAGGGTTAGTCCTACTACTTTAGTTCCTGATTTAGTGCCTGGTTTAGTCCTTGGGTAAGTCCTAGTTGAGTTCCTGGGTTAGTCCTTGTTTAGTCCCAGGTTTAGTCCTTATTTTAGTCCCCAGTTTAGTCCATACACCTTCACCAGAATCATTAGACGGATTTCTGCCCTGTAATTGCCCGTCTGTACTGAACTAAATGTAAAAGGCAGATGTTATTTTTTAAAACTACCACTGCATGACATCACAAGGTGGAACGGTGCAATATGCTTCATGTTTTTCTAATTCTGCCTTGGCTTGGTGGGGTAGTACCTGTGCTAGATATTTATCATAGTTTTGCATCAGTTGGGTGGCAGTTTGTGGATAAAAGAAGAGCACAAAAACACAGGAAGTAGCTGTGAAATCTAAAATCCCACAGTTTGTGCACAAAGAGCACATTTTTCTGCCAGTTTAAACCTTCAAGGAGTTGTTATTTGTTTTTATTAATCATAACTATTGTGTAACTTAGTCGGTTTGGACATTTCTGACCGAAAACTCACTTTACTAAAACACAGTTAAGCAACTATATCATCATACCATCCCACTAAGTCCCAGGTTTAGTCCCAGGGTGAACTTAGTCCTGGTTTAGTTCTAGTTTACTTCCAGGTTTAGTCCCTAGTTTAGTCCCAGGTTTAGCCCCTAGTTTAGTCCCAGGTTTAGTCCCTAGTTTAGTCCGAGGTTTAGCCCCTAGTTTAGTCCCTAGTTTAGTCCCAGGTTTAGTCCCTAGTTTAGTCCCTGGTTTAGTCCCTAGTTTAGTCCCTGGTTTAGTCCCTAGTTTAGTCCCAGGTTTAGCCCCTGGTTTAGTCCCTAGTTAAATCCCAGGTTTAGTCTCAGGTCTAGTTCCAGGTTTAGTCCCAGGGTAAGACCTGGTTTAGTTCTAGTTTAGTCACTGGTCTAGTATCAGGTTTAGTCCCTAGTTAAGTCCTAGGTTAAGTCCCAGGTTTAGTCCCTGTGTAAGTCCTTGTTGAGGTCCTGGGTTAGTCCTAGTTTAGTCCCTAATTTAGTCCCAGGTTTAGTCCCAGTTTAGTCTCAGGTTTAGTCCAAGGTTTAGTCCCAGGTTTACTCCCTAGTTTAGTCCAAGGTTTAGTCCCAGGTTTACTCCCTAGTTTAGTCCCAGGTTTAGTCCCAGTTTAGTCCCTGGTTTAGTCCCAGTTTTAGTCCCAGGGTAAGTTCAGTCCTGGTTTAGTTCTAGTTTAGTCACTGGTTTAGTATCAGTTTTAGTCCTACTTTAGTCCCTGGTTTAGTCCCTGGGTAACTCCTAGTTGAGTTCCTGGGTTAGTCCAAGTTTAGTCCCCAGTTTAGTCCCAAATTTAGTCCCAGGTTTAGTCCCTAGTTTAGTCCCAGGTATATCCCAGGAATCACTAGGTCTGTCATGATCATTTCTATATCGATGTGAAAGTTGGAGAAGTATTTTTATATATTTATGTATTTTTTATATCTCATGTAGGGCTGGGTATCATTAATAAGTTTCCGATACAATACAAATATCGATAAAGTGCACTTTTGATACGATAGATTTTAGATCAATTCAATACAGTTCAATAAAAAATAAAAGCTCATTCATGTCTGTGATAGTAAAAGTTAAACCACTTCTTACGCAAAGTTAATAAAAACACACCCATTTTACTCATCAAATGTCACATATGTTGCATAAATGAGTTTCCTTCCTCTAAACGAGCAACAAAACCGTAGCGTTGTAACAAAATAATTCAACAAAATATACCACAGGCCCTGATATCGATACTGTATCATCACATTAAACCACGCGATATATCGATATTTTGATATTTTTGCACAGCCCTAATCAGATGTGCATTTTCTTAGCGCATGTCGTGCTATAAAATTGGAACATTTTAAGGTCGAACAAGTAACACGTCAATAATATCGAGCTGTTTGTGGCGTGTCGTGGCCAAGTTACAAACACTGCCAACACTTCTAACCTGTGCGGTGGCTTAAACTTACTGTGTCTACTGTTCCTAATTGGATGCTGGCGTATTCTGAACTCTGTGACCCGAGTGTTGACTCACTTCACCGAACTGATCCAGGAGCGCGCTAAATTGGCAGGTTGTTTTGAAATGTCATGCCACAACAGCGTCTGAAAGCGTGCCAAGCGAAACAAAGTGTTTACAACGCTATCTGCTCTTATCTGGGGGTAGTATCGGCAGCCGTATCTAAGCGTGTGTTAGCGTCGGGGGTAAAATGGGTGCTGATTTTCAAAAGCATTTCAAGGCTGGCTGCAGAACGCTTGCGTAACTTTTTCGTTTCACTGTGTAAATTATACCGCGCTGATATCAATACGGGGATCAAGTATCAGCTCTGATGGTATTAGTTTCAAAGTATCGGTTAAGAGAAATTGTTTGTTGATAACGTAAGGTGTAAAGTATCAATAGAGACGAGAGGACGTGTGTGAACCTGTGTGAAAGGAGCACGGGGGGACAGCAGGACAAACTGGGGGACAGTGGCTAAGTTGACCACCGACATGACTCTGAAAATTAGGAAACGTAGGCTCAAAAGTGAAGACATTACTGGAGCCGGGGGGCAACCGCAGAGCACAACAAAATGGCTAAAAATAGCCCTATGGATCCTTTTAGGGCGGAAATGATTTAAAAAAAGCTGCACGCACATTTTGGCAAAGGAAGTAGCATTGTTCCCCATTCATTCTGATTCATTCAGACTGAACACAGACAGAAGAAGACAGAGATAAAAACATTTCCAGCACCAAAATGTCTGGGTGTTCTGTGTGTGGTTGTCAGAATCGATATTCTACCGGCGGACTAAAGTTTTAAAGTTTTACTCACTGATCGCACAAGGATCTGGCAGACGGACACCATGTGTTAAAATCGCTTGTTGAGGAAATATACTCGATCTTTTGACGATAATTGTTTTGCAGAGCTCGACAAGCCGCTGAGTTTCGCTGTACTTTTGTGGCCCAAATGTGTGCGCACCTACGCCTACGTCCTCACGGTTTACGAACACTAAAAGGGTCAATACAATCGCTATTATTATTGTTATTATGTGCGTATATGTTTATTTATTATAATTTAGTATTATATATATAATAATATGTGTTGGTGAGCTCAGCAGCAGTGGTTTTGTCATCTGTTGGTTGTTGGTGGGGTAAAAAGAGACGTTAAAGAAGTGTGCAGCACTGCAGCGTTCTCCTTATGGTGTTCTGTGTTTGCGTGTCGCTCTAACGCACCTTTACCTCGGCTACTCACATCAGTATGAATACAGCAGAGCTCACAGATTCAGAGGATTCTCCTTTGGTGGCACCGAGCATGTGTGAAGGATGTCTTCCTTTTTTTTGGCATTTGCTTTTGTTCAACAGCAAACAGTTTTATACATTGCTATTGCAGCATCGCAGGTGTAATATGGGCGGGGATTTGTGGTGATGCAACAGTGGAAGCCGAGGGTCTGAAAATGTCAAAAATGAGGACGCATAACAAAGGTCCAGACAGAAGGCCCTAAACCCGGACTGTCTGGCTGAAATTCGGATGTATGGTCACTGTAACAGTGGCACAGGAACATGTGCAGGAGACACAGTCCTGATCAAAGCCGCCTCACACCTCTGCACACAGAGACTGGCCTGTGGGACGTCCTCCTCCCGCTAATGATCTCCAGACCGTCCATCTGTACCAGGCGGACAGGAGCGCCGGAGTCAGGGTTTACAGGTCCTATATTACGCTAAATTGACTCTTGTGAGCAGCCTTTAGGCCATGTTTGCATGTTGTTACCGCCTCCAAAACATACCTGTTTTGTTTCATTCACACATGTTTGAATAATCCCGTGTCATTAGTCTGTCTACACCTCTAAATCTCTAAACGCTCTGTTGCACCGTGTGATGTCCTGAAGTGGTAGTTTTCAAGTTAACAGCTACTTTTTAGTTTTTGTTCAGTAGAGATTGTGTGTTAAAAATGTGTGAATGAACCAAAACCCAAGTCTGAGTACGTTTTTGATGAAGAAACAACATTATAACATTTTATAACGGATCAGAAAATAGCGCAACTTGGGCTCTTTAAGTTCAGTTTTACAGCTGTTCTAAAATTAAACTCCTCATGGTGAATAATTAGGATGCTCAGAATGTGTTAGGAAAGTGAGGGAAAACTTTGGGCCTCTGTTTAAGTTATATTTTTCACATGTTTAAGACTGTAATAATCGCTTAATGCTATACTGTGTAACATTCAAGGCACTGTTTAGATGCACCACCCATGCGAACTGCGTCCCTGTTTCGCTCGGCTCCTCTCGTTACAATGGGCTCCTTTGTCCCTGCTCTCCATCTGAACCCACCGACATTTGGGGAGAAGTTTCCAGTTTATAAAAACACTTCCAGATTCTGGGAGCAGGAGGTTTGCAGCGGATGGGTCCTGATTAGGTTTGCTTTGGGCATCTCCTCGCGGACGCCTCAAACACTGTGCACACAATTTCCTTATGTTACATTATTATTCGCTGTAGCCATAACTGCCCCGGGGTGGACTGACGGAAAGGTGCCCTACGCTGACCAATGAGCCACTGCCCCACCTGATCCCGGGTTATTACAGCGTTGATCCGATGTGTTAATCAAACATTTAATTATGTTTAGATTGCAGAAATTGAGCTAAACTGATTTGGCATGTGCCGCCCTTCCACTGAGAGTTTTCCGTTTCAGTCCTCTGACTGGGGTTGCCAACATCCTGCGATTTGGCTAATTTAGATTTGCCCCTGTTTGAGTCAGAGCCGCTTATTGCTGAATGAAGACTGATTGTCCAGCCTGCTAAATACCTGCACTGACCAGATCAAAGCCACGTGGGACTGAGTCAAATCTCAAAATCTCTGCGATGCAAACTCTGCTCTATACAGTGTTTCCCACAGACCAAGTAGCCAAAAAATGCAGAATGAAGGAGAAAAAACATATCTAAGTCGCAATTTTTGGGGGAAATTTATTTGATAAAACTAGACAACAGGAAGAGACATTTGATCTTGAAAGGTGAGTTATAGTAATAATAGAACAGAGAGCAACAGGCTGAACATGTGTCTGGTGTGTTCACGTCACATATATGAACAGATATTCAGAAAACTAGAGCAGAAACAACAGAACAGAACAAACTGACCAAACTCTCAATCTCACTCCAAATCACTAAATTCATTAAATTCTTCATCCTGTGTGTCACTTCCGAGCAACTCCGCCAACTCTATCAAAATCCAGCTTTTAGATTTTAGTGATTTGCTTTTTTGTTTTCTTCAGTACAGTTTGAGTTTCCTCCACTTTTCTCCAGTCAAACACAAGTTTCTCACTCACTCCAAACTTTCTTTCTGCTGCTCGATGACCGTTTTCAGCTGAATATTTCACTACTCGCAGCAGGACAGTGGCTCTTTCTGCAGCAAATTTTAGATTTCATATATAATTCGCACCCGAGTATAAGCCACAGGACGATCCAAACCAAAAAAAAGTGTGACTTATAGTCCGAAAAATACGTTAATTCTTTTGAGCAGGCGCCTATGTACCAGTGTGGGATCCTGCTTCATGCATAGTAAACACAACAGCGGTAGTTCAAATGTGTTAAGCCTCTTTTCCTCTGGTTCGATTCTCCTGGGGCCTTGGAGTGGGTCTGTTTAGTCCGGCTCTCTCCAGCCCGGTTGTATTTCCACGCTCCGACCTCCAGGTCCAGATACACTGACGTCACCCAAGTTTTCTGAATAAATAAAATCTAAATCATGTCTAAATTATACTCGTAATTACGGGGCAATCTCGGCGATTCACAAAAAGACCTTTAGTAATTCCAAGTTTGTGGCTAAAGCTAACGTAAACACAAAACTACTTCTGGTTTATCAACAGGTTTTTCTGCATTTATTTCACGTCTCTGCAATTCTAAAGGCACATTTTCACATCTCTTTATGTCATGCATTGGGTTTGGCTCATGTTCGATGCATTCTGCTCTTGGAAATACCAGAATGTGCCGTGCATCGATAAGCAGGAAACAGCTGCTGCAAAAGTGGTATCTTTGTTTCGCCAAGCATATAGGCGCAACATAACTTGCCGTAACTGGAAACAAGGTCGTTTTTTTCAGAAGATCAAGTCAGCGTTTGGTGTGAGATTGGTATTTTCCTTTTATATCTGCTTTTCGCTCTCGTCCAATCGTCTCGTTTCTTGCGTAGCCACACCTTAGCCTTACAGATCCGCTCTAAAGCAAACCAAGAGGCTTTAGAGAGGAGTTATGAAGATTCCTGACTTTATTAGACCAATGAGGAGATAGATAGAGCCATGCTGAGGAGGAGGAGAGGAGGAAAGGGAGAGGAAGAGGAGGAGGAGGAGGGGCAGGAGGGCAATGGTAGACTGTATTGGCTGCTGCGTCTCATTTACTGTCTCACTGTGGCTATTCTCTGGTGATGTCACGTCTGCTGCGCAAACTGTTGTTCTCAGCCCTGCGTTTAAAGGCTCCATATGACTGTTTCCTGATCGACGTTGTAATGTTGCCTCACCGAAAAACCTGGAGTTGTGTTTTGTTTCAGTCACACATATTTAACTCACAGACTCTCTGAAACTAAAAACACTCTAGTGAAGTAATGCGGTGACACAGGAAGTGCTCCACTGTGGTTTTAATCTCCACACACCTTCACCAGAGTCGTTTTGGGTGAGTTTAGCCCTGGAATTGCCCATCTCTATTGAACAGTTACACCAGGACTCCTGCAGAGAGGAGAAGAGGAGAGGAGGAGAGAGGAGAGGAGGAGAGAGGAGAAGAGGCGAGAGGAGAGGAGGAGAGAGGAGAGGAGGAGAGAGGAGAGAGGAGAGAGGAGAGGAGGCAAGAGGAGAGGAGGCGAGAGGAGAGGAGGAGAAAGGAGAGGAGGAGAGAGGAGAAGAGGAGAGGAGGAGAGAGGAGTAGAGTAGAGGAGAGAGGAGAGAAGAGACAAGAGGAGGAGAGGAGAGTAAAGGAGAGGAGAGAGCGAGAGGAGAGGAGAGAGGAGGAGAGTGGAGAGGAGAGATGAGAGGAGAGGAGGAGGAGAGGAGAGGAGAGGAGAGTAGGAGATGAGAGACGAGAGGAGGAGAGTAGAGAGGAGAGGAGAGAGCAAGAGACGAGGAGAGAGGAGAGGAGAGTGGAGAGGAGAGATGAGAGGAGAGGAGAAGAGGAGAGATGAGAGGAGGAGAAGAGGAGAGACGAGGGGAGGTGAGGAGAGAGGAGGAGAGGGGAGAGGAGAGATGAGAGGAGGAGAGAGGGAGGAGGAGAGAGAAGGAGAATAGGGAGGAGAGGAGAGATGAGAGGAGGAGAGAGGGAGGAGGAGAGAGAAGGAGAATAGGGAGGAGAGGAGAGATGAGAGGAGGAGAGAGGGAGGAGGAGAGAGAAGGAGAATAGGGAGGAGAGGAGAGAGGAGAGGAGGAGAGAGGAGGAGAGCAGGAGAGAGGAGGAGAGGAGAGACGAGAGGAGGAGAGAGGAGAGGAGGAGAGATGAGAGGAGGAGAGAGGTGAGAGCAAGAGACGAGAGGAGGAGAGGAGAGGAGGAGAGAGGTAGGAGGAGAGAGGAGGAGAGTAGGAGAGAGGAGAGATGAGAGGAGGAGAGAGGGAGGAGGAGAGGAGAGAGGAGGAGAGGAGAGACAAGAGGAGGAGAGAGGGAGGAGAGAGGAAGAGAGGAGGAGAGTAGGAGAGAGGAGAGACGAGAGGAGGAGAGAGCAAGAGACGAGGAGAGAGGAGAGAGGGAGGAGAGAGGCGAGAGTCAGTGACAGTCAATGATGCAACAAATCAGATTAATTCTAATAAATAAATAAATAGAATAAAAAAGAAGTAGGGCATAAAAATGAAATACAATCACTCCATTCAAATACTGTCTAATACATTACTAAATACTAATAAAATACAACACTAAATACAATATTAAATACAATGAATCAATTAAACCACTTTAACTGTCGGCTTTTAACTGTATGTTTTAATCAAACTTAATTTGTTTCTGTAGTTGTAAGGCGACCGTGGGTGTCCAGACAGGCGCCTAATAAATAAAATATATTCTTCGTATTATTATTATTAATAAAAAGAACTAAAACCAGTAAAAGGAAGGCCAACCGATAAAAATGGGTTTTAAGAAGTGATGTAAAAGATGATCCTGATGGTGCAGCATTATCTCCTCAGGCAGGTCGTTCCAAAGCCGAGGCCCCGGACTGAAAAGATCCGTTGCCCTTCGTCCGGATCCTGGACTTTGGGAACAGTTAACAGGGACCTGCCTGAGGATCTGAGGCTGCGGGAGGCTCGTACGGGGTTAAACGTTCCGAAATGTAACTTGGTGCTTAAACTACCTAAACGAGCTTTAAAAGTGATGAGTAAAATCTTAAAATCACTTCTAAAACACACAGGCGGCCAGTGAAGGGAAGATAAAACGGGGGGAATGTGTTGACGTCTGATCCAGTCGGAGGCGGGAGATGGGTTTGGAGTCGAGGCCGGAGACGAGGGAGCTGCAAGAATCTAGACGGGAGGAGATGAGCGCGTGGGTGACTTTTTCGAGATCAGGGCGGGAGAGGATAGTTTTGATTTTGCTGATCGTACGGAGGTGGAGGAAACGGGATTGGGCGACTTTTTCGATGCGAAGGTGGAAGTTGAGATAAGAGCTGTTAACTTGAAAACGACCACTACACGATGTCACAAAGCGGAACAGAGCGTTTTGACAGACTAATAATAATAAAGGATTACTCAAAAACATGTGTGAACGAATCAAAACACTACAGTGGGTGTATTTTCCATGAGGTAACAACATTCTAACGTGGCTTAAAATCTCACAAGAATCCATTTTGTGCAATACAGGAGCTGATGCCTCTTGTTTAGCCTAAGACATGTTTAATTGTCTTGGTGCGCTACGTCAAAAGAGAGACTAAAAACGACTTAATTTGTTTATTTGTGCAGAGAGCAAATAACTTCTGAGTGACGCAGTTCCTCGGATGTCTGCAAAGTGTTAGTGCTTATCCTAAATTACTAGCAGCCCCTGAACGTCTCTTAGCCCCATTCACACCTAGTTGCTTCTTTGGTCCGCTGTAGACTGGCACAAGGCAAAGCTGAATTTGGTTGTTTTTCTCTCGCATTTCTCGTCTTCGTCTTTCTTACTCCTCTCCCCTCTGTCTCTAAACCCCTGTGATGTACTTACTTCGTTCTCCAATTTTATTTTCTAAAATTTCTGTGATAAGCTTAGGATTTGGCAGTTTTGTGCTTTAATTCAGGTACAAGTGAAAACAATCTGTGGCTTCCGCGTGTGATGTGCAGCTGTCCGTAATAGGGTTGGGCAGTATCCAAATTTTTATACCGTTAAACAGTCTCAGCATTTTCCTGGGGTATACAGTATTACTGTGACTAATTAAGAATTATTATTGTAGCATTCAGACACAGAATAGCAGCATTATATCTGAAGATGAGGCACAAGTTCGGATCAAACCGAACTTTGCCAGTGCGTTTGATCGCATCAGCGTCAGCGCACGAGCTCTTTCTGTCAGCGCTTATACTATATGCAAATTAGCCATGCAGTTTAAGTTTTGTTTCTGTAAAACCACAGACCGTATAAAAGAAGTGGACTAAGTGAGCGTGACGTCACCCATAGCGTTTAGCGCAGCTCACATGAGGCTCGCGATGCTAACGGCTACAGGAGCGAATCTGGAGCCAGGCTCTGTGTTATGAACAGGGTTTTTTGATGGATAAAATAGTGAGAAAAAAATTTCAGGATTCATGTAGAGCAGGTTCATACGAATATGTTAAGACCAAAATGACGGGGCTCACAGTAACAGGTACAGAGAGAGGAGCGATCAGATTCCAATGTAAGTCAATGGGAAAAAGGGAGAGAAGGAGCCGGAAGAGCCTCCTGGAGCACTTCCTATTTGGCACGCGGCGGCTAACGGGTTAGCTTAGTCCACTTATATATACGGTCTGTGTGTAAAACATAAACAAATGTGCCCAAAGCTGCATTAAACACTTTATTACTCAAAGTCTATAATGAGTGGAGTACCAGGAGCGTAGAGCGGTGGTTGATAGGACCAATCGCAGCCCTTATTATCTGTGTCCTTTTGATATGTTGGTTAGAAAGTTTCGGAGGTGCGCGGCGGTCACTGCGCAGCTTTACCGTCTCCTCCGTGAAAGTCTGACTTCGTCCTCAAACGGGAACTTTCTCCTCTTCAGCGCCTCGTCCCCTCTCGACTCTCGGCGTTCAATAAAACGTCTCCATCGCAAAGTTTTCACCTCAACACCACTCACGAAGCGTCAGTCAGGTTTTTTTCTTCTTCCTCGCTGCGTGTGGATGGAAATCTCCGAGCGTAACGACGTTTGAAGAGGAGAGAGAGCGGAGGGGAAAGTCCAGCTGTGGTTTTAGGTCCTTATTCAGGTTTTTTTTTAAATGACAGTAATGAAACTGAAACCTTTGCTACTTTTTGATACCGTATTACCGCCCAACCCTGATCCATAAGAGGTGCCGACAGCTGCACAGCTCTTTGTTACAGTGACGTTTACGGCAACGTGGAAATCAGCGGTCTTCTTTCTTTAATTAAGTCGTTTTAGATCAATATAGCGATTTAAATTGTCCAAATTATAACACAGTGAGCAGACGCACTCACAGTATGTCTTCTTTAAGGTGATATGAGCAGAATAATGACAGGACGGTTACATTTTTGGACCAAACAGTCTTATTATGTTTGCAATGTTGTATTTTTGTCGAAATTCCTAGCGTAGTAGAGTACTGGTACCACTAATTTCAGAGAGAATATGTGGCTGTGAAATGCCAGGGGAATGATCCTGTGGAGAATGTGCCTTTAGCCTTAGAGCCTAATCACATATTTGTACGAAATTCTTGTGAGTCTTATAAAGTGTTAAGTGGATTGACCAGTGACGAGTGCAGTAATATATTCTATAGATATTAACCAATCACACAGGCTTAAGAACTCAGAGAACAAGTAACACGCACCATTCATATGACCATCTTAAAGGAACTGCACACAAGATTTTGATTTCATATTTCATAAACACGACCTATGTCCCCCAGATATGAGGGAACATGTTTTAACAAGTCAAATATAGCTCTGAGCGATGACAGTAAATTGTAATACTGATTTATTCTACAAAAACATAATGGCCAAGTTGTTAAGTCATGTTATAATCTGGTGTTTTGGTTCTCTAGACGATTTTCCAGTCAGAAAGCAGAATGAGCCTCGCATGAATCTCTCATTTGGGTTGCCAAGTTTAATGTTGAAATCCAGTTTGGTTTTTTATTTTATTTAATCTTTATTTTTCCAAGGAAGTCCCATTGAGATTACAAACCTTTTTCAAGGGAAGCCTGGCCAAGAGGCGGTGAAAATACACTTAAAACACAATTAAAATGACATAAAAGTTACAATAAATCAATTAAAACAAGTACAAATTGAGGAGGCTCTCAGTCTGGATTTAAAACCATTTAATGAAATAAGTTCCGATAGTTTCCAGTCCTTTTGCAACATGTTTAAACTAAAAGGACAGTCTCTGATCTGAATTGTCACTGCCTAAAGCGCAGAACCTGCAGCCGTTTATGCAGCTTTTACCTGAGGCATGGCCTGTCCATCTACTGTGAAAGGGAAACACTTGTCTATCTGCAGGTTAAGGCAAACCAGGGTCAGTTGTGATTGTAGTAAAATGTTAAACTGTAGGAGCACAGACTCCATACAGTTCCCTGAGCAATTGTACATTTACAGGTTCACTGTGTAACTTTTCTGGTGAGCACTGCCTGCTTGTCTCCATAGATATGTTATTGCTTTGCCTGAAGTTTTCCACAGTATGGCATTAAACCTGAAGTGTTGACCACCTCTCCACAGATCTGATGATCATGTTTGCAGCCTCAGATAAGTGTCCTGATTTAGCCTCCCAGTTGGTTTCTTGTTGTTGGATTACAGTTGGCAGAGGCGAGGGTGCAGTCCTCTGTTTTGGGGTGTTCCGAGTGTGTGTTTGGGTGTGTGTGCGTGTGTGTGTGTGCATATGTGTGTGTGTGTGCATATGTGTGTGTGTGTGTGTCCCGGTCAGACACACAGACAGCTGCTCCAGCAGACACGGAGCAGTGGACAGTCTCGTCCATCTTAAGCCCATTAAGCCTCTTCACTTTTGACTGACACAAACCTACAGCTCCAAAATACTGTAAAAGTCACGAGTTAATAATGCTGCACTTTTCCCTGTTCAGTAGATGATTTTACATCAACCTGCCAAGGGACTGAAGATGGAAAATAGTCACGCTGGCTATAATCTTTACATATTTGCATTTTAAATATGTGCTGTCCCTTTACAAATAAATAAATAAAAAGGAGAATAAAAGTTAAAGGCCCAGTACCTGATTTTGACTTGAAAAATAGAGTTGGTTCATTTTAAGCATCCTAATTATTCACCGTGATGAGTCCATAAGCGCTTTTCACAACTGAGTGAGAGTTTTCGTGTCACAAAGCAACAACTAGCATGCTAACCAGTACTTCCTGATCATTGGACAATAAAACACTTTATAATTAGATGCAGACACTACATGCCAGACTTATTTTGACTGTCTGTAATGGGGCAAGACACATTTTGCTCAAATACATGCTCAGCAGTGCTTACATACGTGTACAGTGGCATGTTTTGACTGTATTGGGACGGCGGCTCTGTCCTGTTGCACGTAGGCCCGTAGAACGACTCCTCCCCTCTCGCTCTCCCGTCCTTCCTCCTCCTGGTGAACGGCCAATCAGAAAAGAGAACATGGATTTATATCAAACGCAATGACACGTTTTATTTCACGCCTCTGCTGGGAATTCAACCGACAACCTGCCACCTCAGTGCTACATCCCTGTGAGCCGTGTGCAGAGGATGGTGCAGCACTATATTTCTCTGTTATTTGTTATTCATAAAAGTTATTTTCACAAGACACAGTGTTCTCTTATGTGGAACTGCCCATGTTGGGCTCCTCTCTGGGGAAGAAAAGAATAAAATACTTAAAAAAAAAAAAATAAAAAAGGTCTGTCGAAAAATCTAAACTCAGCGACAGGAGCTGTACTCTGTGTGAGACAGGTTTGCTTTCACTGTGAATGTCTGTAGGTACTAGGGTATCAAAAATCTGATGTTATTTAGTGCTAAAACTAGTATTGAAACTAGATAATCATTTAATAATAATAATAATAATACATTTTATTTATTACGCACGTTTCTGGACACTCAAGGTCGCCTTACAACAACATAAGTAGGATTATAAACATAAAGTTAAAGTGAGACAGTATTTAAGTGATTGATTGGATTTAGTATTGTATTTAGTGTTGTATTTTATTAATATTTAGTAATGTATTAGACAGTATTTGAATTGATTGATTGTATTTAGTTGACTTACAATTAGTTATCAGCTCTTCTCCCTGGAGACCTGTGTAACATGTTTTGGGTTGATGGGGGAAACCGGGCAGGTATTGATAATTAAAAAAAAGTCACATTCACAGGACAGAAACGAACTTCTGAAGAGCTTTAAAATGATCTTGAGGTGTATCAGAACAAGTGTAAGAGCACATAGACCAGTGTACGCCCATGGAGCACTGTGGAACCGACCTGGACGACTGAAGATTTAATGTTGAAAATCACATTCTGTTGTCTGCATAAAGATGGAGTCGGTTCCTTAGTATCAAAAATGAGTTGTGTTGTGTGTGTTTGTCTGTGTGTGTCATTGTATTTGTCTGTGTATGTGGAGGAATGCAGGTTTAGGGGAAACAGTACAAGAGGCTGACGCACAATACAAGTGTGCGCCTCTTAACTGAGGGTCTGACATCAGCTTTGACGCAGAGTCCGCTCTCATACTCGGCCCGTCAGCTGCTCTGTGACGGAAGAAAATACCATTGTTACTCATTTGTACTAAACGTTTACTCGATTTTAATTATGTAAATAATACTTAACGTTTACATTGCACTGTATTTCCTGTATTTTTATTTTCTTCTTAAATAACAACACGTGTTATTTATATTAGAGAAACGTTTATTTATACGTTTCATGACTTGAAGAGGTGGTGTTACACGTCTGTGGGGGTATCAGTTGCTAACACATACTTCTAAAGCATATTTGAAAGGGCCATATCCATTTCAGAGCGCTGTCACTGCTAAAACTACTGCACCTCAGGTTTGTGAAGTTGTATTGTGTTGTTTTATATCCTGCTTTTACGGATTTATGGAGAATTGCCATGCGGGGCAGGGGTGACGTAGACTTGTGAGCTTTGGACAGAGTTGTACCGCTAACTGCGCTTTGTGTTGCATTTTTTTGTATGAAAAGCGCTCTATAAATAATAAATAAAAAGTTTGATTGATTGATTGAACTGTACGGAGGGTTGGAATAGGGCTGAGGAGAGAATACCACATCACTCACACATGCATGAATGTCGTCTAAAACCTCTTCAGGAATGGTTTTGAGGAGGTACCCGTTCTTTAAAATGGGGTATACGTTTTGTTTTGATTTTATAGTGTCAAAAAATCTACTATACTTCATCGCGTGCATGTAAAATACAGGATACCGAAGTTACCGTGTCCCGAAATAGTAAAAACTCAAAGTAAACCTGAGCTGGCATGAGAGGAGGACAGAGTAAGGGCAGTGTACTTTGCTCTAATCTGATCTGTGCTGCATGACTAAAGTGAAGGCCCCCTGCTGGTGACCTGACGCTCTCACGGCTCGATGGTCTAACAGTTCCACACACAAAAACATAGAAGATAGAAGCTTTCATGATGTCATTACAATTAGCAAAAAAAACAAAAAAAAACAACTAATCACGGGCTAATGACTCTTATCATTTGGGATTTACCAGCCCACACTCACACACGATAGGACACTAATCGATACTACAGAAAGTGTTGAAACTAGATACTCATTTGAACAAATATCGACGCTAAAAAGGTCTCACACACAAGACAGAAATTAACCTTTCCCGAATAGATGTGGAATGACCTTGAGCTGTAACGGAACAAGTATAAGATCGCATAGACACTAAGGAACCGACCTGGCCCACAGATATAAGGCCACGTGGTAAAATAAGATATATATAAGAGAATGTAGATTGCACAAGCTACCGCACTTTCTCTCACGGGCTAAAACAGTGGCTTCTGGGCAGACGGGTGTGTTACCATTAGGTTTTTTCATACATTTCAACATTCTGGCTGATTCTACTGTAGATTTATTGTGTAGCTGTAAATGTATTGTCTTTGATTGACGACATTGTTGATGGTCGTGTTGATGAATAGTATTTTAGAGGATAATAATACGGACAAATTTGGTAAATGTACATTTTAGAGGATATTGATGACAATGACATTTTTAGAAGGCCATTGTCATTTGCCAAATCACGACAAAAACCCGCCTGTTCAATCTGGCATTCCCCCCATGATTTCCTACAGTATCACTTCTTATATTTTTTATTTTATTTTTTTCTTGTAAAGCGTCTTTGAGTGTCCAAAAAGTGCTATATAAGTTTGATGTAGCATTATTATTATTAGAAGATAATAATGAATTTGAAATCTTGTATGGATGTAAATTATAATGAATTAATTTTCATTGTTTTAATGATGAAATGTTGTGGCTGGGGCTGTAAATAGTTTCTCTAATGTATTTAATGCATTTTGTACCTGCCCAAGGACTGCAGATTTTCACTCTGAGATTAATGTTTTATGTGCACTGTCCCTGTTTTAAATAAATAAATAATAATATAATCATTTAATGCTGAAAATCACATTCTAAAGGAAGAGTATATTTTATTTATCATTGTGGTATCGGATTCAGTATTGAGTATTGAGTCTATTCCTTAGAGCAGCCATGTCCAAACTATGTTCCGGGGGCCAAATGTGGCAGTACTTCCGCAAGTCGTACTTTTTACTGCATGTTTTTGAACTTTACCTTGATCAAGCAAATGTAGTGTGTCCTTTTGAGGGTCTAAGCCTGAACAAAGTGCTGGAGGGTCATTCAAACTTGTTATAAATGCACAGATTTGAATTACTCACTCTCACAGTCTGCGACCCTCGATCGGCCCTCACTCTGGTCTGTGTTTTAATGTGACCCTTGATGAAAAAAGTTTGGACACCCCTGACTTACAGGGACACAGGGGCATGTTTTCACCCCCTTTCTCTTCTAAGTATGTGTCCACACAGCTCTGGAGGGGACAGGGGGACACAGGGACATGTTTTGAGAGTGCGTCCCCGGCTGTGAGTGGACCGGCGCTTCCTACAATGGGCCCTATTGTCTGTTATGGGCAGCGAGAGTGGGTGTTTAGTTTCGCTCGTCTCTGGAAGTCTCAAGTTTGACCCAGAGGGGGCTGAGCACTTCCTCTGCTCCTATGTGGTCCCCTCTTGGCCTCAGCGCTGGCATGTGTCCCCCGTGCCCTCGCGCCACACAGCAGAGAGGTCTCGGGTTCGATTACCGGTCAGTGTGGGGTCTTTGAGAGTGTTAGCCCCGTGTATGGGTGGGTTTTCTCCGCGTGCTGATTATAACAGGCAACGTGCTTCTGGGCATTCAAAATCCTGGCTCAGATTCGGTGTTATGGATTAAAATGTTAGTTGAGAATATTGCAAACGTTGTATTTACTTGCAGCAGTGGATGATTGTTTAAAGAGGGAATATGATGCAAAATCAACACAAAATCATGATACAAAACAGTGCAGTATATGGGTCAATGATGTATAATTTTCAACAGGCAAATTTAAAAATGTAAAAATTTTAGTTTCTATTGAACTTTTTCAAATATTTACAGTGTCGGGTGCATAAATCTATGTTTAACATTTATATTAAGCGTTTTTAGTGTTTTTTTATGTACATGAATTGGCTACGACCTTAAAAAATGTCATGTGGTGCGACCGAGAATAACCTCAAAATTGTTTTATTTTCTAAAACATGGTTGGGATATTCATCTAAGTTCTGAGTAATACGAAGTGTAAAGAAACAAACTGTTGGCGTTTCTTTTGATTTTTAATGCATATTGATGTTTTCTTTTGATGTCCAATATGACAGTCACCTGCTTGTGTTTAATGAACTACTGCCCTGTATAAAATGAAGAAAAATGCCTAAAATCCCATTCACCCAAGTCGCCTTTGTCTGTTATTAAAACTCCAGCCATAGAATTCCTGCTGTTATTAGTCGCACCACATGATGCACGGTCGCACCACATGACATTTTAACACTTTAAGTACAAAAAACACGCAGAATAACTCATGGTTTCTGAAAAAATGATTTGGTTCCATGGAGGTCAGAGGTGCTACAGAAATGTGGTGAATTATTATGAAATTTGAACCTTTTTAACTGAGGAAAATGCAATTGGACGGAAAATTTATGAGTCATGTCATTGACCCCAAAGGGAACTCGGAGTGTCAAAAACAAAAATTAACATTTTTAAACATTAATGCGTTGTTTTCGATGAATATAAAAGGTAACACGGTGATATGTGTTAACAATTAACCACTTTCCAGGATCATGTTTCTAAGAAAATTAATCATTTCCATTTAACCTGTAAAGACTCCCTGATACATGGAATCTCTTCTAAGAAATTCTGGTATAACAGGGCAGCCGCAGGGTCTTAACAGTCTTCAAAAGGTCTCTAAAAAGGTTCTTGTTCTTAAATTAAGGCCTTAAAAAGTCTTAAATTATGTTGTTCGAGTCTTATTTTTTTCACAAAGGCCATAAATTTAATTAGCCTATTTTTTGTTTACTCAACATGTGAGACAAGACAATGTGAAAGGTTAATTTGTCTTGTTTTTTTGGCCATTTTACAAGCAATGCATACTATGATAAATGAGTTCTGAATGAGATTTTATAATACACGTATTTTTTGTTATTTAAAGCAGTGAGTAGACAAGGCAAGTTTATTTGTGTAATTCGTACACAAAGTAATTCAAAGTGCTTTACGGAATAAGAAATACATTAAAATCACAATACAAACAAATCAAAACATAAATAATCATCATAAAATTTAAAAATAGAGAGAAACATTAAATTAGAAGAGTGTGGAACGAAATATAAGGTCTTAAAGTCTTAAATTTGGGGTAGTCAGACCTGGGGAGACCCTGTATAAATGGGGAAAACATGTAAACTCTTCACAATCTGAGAATTAAACCCAGAACCTCTGAAATCGGGGAGACATGACACCGCCCCAGATCCACTCATCCTACTGACCGATTAGTCGACTAAAAGGGAGGCACAGCAAAACCTCTCAAAAATGATCATATATCTCTGTATCTGACCTGAACTGCACTCACAAAACCGACTACTCCTGCGCGAAGTTCTTGCAAAAACAAACGTAATGCAGAAAAGTACTTGACATAGGTGTAATTATTTGTAAAAGGGCAGTTTAAGCTTATGATTCACTCCCAAATATTCAACTCGCTCTGTAACTTCTCCTTCCTGCTGCCATCCCATATAAATCTAAGCAAAATTGTTAGTCGGTTAGTACAAATTCTCTTTTATGCTCTCTTTAGGAGTACTACAACACTGAAAAATGATCCGATCTTTATCATCCTGAACTGTATAATTGATATTTTTCCTCCGCATACCCTGGAAACTACACTTTGGATGTAAACAACCATAGATCAGCCATGTGTAACACCAGACACTGCTTCATTATTTCAGAAGAGCTGAAACCCTCGTCCGCATGGATCCTCTCTGTCGGACAGTGCTGTGCTGTAGTGTGTGTCTGTCATAAAGGCCGTCTTATCACTGTGTACACATTATACACACACATGCTTATCTGCTGTCTGGAAATGTGCTGGAAAAGTGTGTTAGCTCTGCTCATTACTCTCTGCGGCTATTTCAGATGTCATTTCTTTACATGTGTGTTGTACAATCACAAGCAATAGTAGTAGTAGTTGTAGTAGTAGTTGTAGTAGTAGTAGTATTACAAGCAGTAGTAGTAGTATTACAAAGAACACGTGGACTTTTCTATTTATTGTTATTTATTTATAAGATTGGGAGTGAGGAACACAGTTTCAATTTGTCGTGTTTCATATGAAAATTGGCAATAAACGTTTTTGAACTTTTGAACTTGAGCTGTAGTAGTAGTACTGACAGTAGTAGGAGTAATAGTAGTGACAGTAGTAGCAGTAGTACTGACAGTAGTAGCAGTAGTACTGACAGTAGTAGCAGTAGTACTGACAGTAGTAGGAGTAGTACTGACAGTAGTAGCAGTAGTACTGACAGTAGTAGGAGTAGTACTGACAGTAGTAGGAGTAGTACTGACAGTAGTAGCAGTAGTACTGACAGTAGTAGGAGTAGTACTGACAGTAGTAGGATAGTACTGACAGTAGTAGAATAGTACTGACAGTAGTAGCAGTAGTACTGACGGTAGTAGATGGTACTGACAGTAGTAGGAGTAGTACTGACAGTAGTAGGAGTAGTACTGACAGTAGTAGCAGTAGTACTGACAGTAGTAGGAGTAGTACTGACAGTAGTAGCAGTAGTACTGACAGTAGTAGGAGTAGTACTGACAGTAGTAGCAGTAGTACTGACAGTAGTAGGAGTAATAGTAGTGACAGTAGTAGCAGTAGTACTGACAGTAGTAGCAGTAGTACTGACAGTAGTAGCAGTAGTACTGACAGTAGTAGGAGTAGTACTGACAGTAGTAGCAGTAGTACTGACAGTAGTAGGAGTAGTACTGACAGTAGTAGGAGTAGTACTGACAGTAGTAGCAGTAGTACTGACAGTAGTAGCAGTAGTACTGACAGTAGTAGCAGTAGTACTGACAGTAGT
>CM068348.1:42967610-42997610 GCA_034769755.1 Odontamblyopus lacepedii
CCCTTTACCTCCTCTTCTCCCTCCTCCTCTTCTCCCTCCTTTCCCTCCTCTTCTCCCTTTCTCTCCTCTTCTCCCTCCCTTTACCTCCTCTTCTCCCTCCCTTTACCTCCTCTTCTCCCTCCCTTTACCTCCTCTTCTCCCTCCCTTTACCTCCTCTTCTCCCTCCCTTTACCTCCTCTTCTCCCTCCCTTTACCTCCTCGTCTCCCTCCCTTTACCTCCTCTTCTCCCTCCCTTTACCTCCTCCTCTTCTCCCTCCCCTTTACCTCCTCGTCTCCCTCCCTTTACCTCCTCTTCTCCCTCCTTTACCTCCTCTTCTCCTCCCTTTACCTCCTCTTCTCCCTCCCTTTACCTCCTCTTCTCCCTCCTTTACCTCCTCTTCTCCCTCCCTTTACCTCCTCTTCTCCCTCCTTTACCTCCTCTTCTCCCTCCCTTTACCTCCCTCTTCTCCTCCCTTTACCTCCTCTTCCCTCCCCCTACCTGCTCTTCTCCCTTTACCTCCTCGTCTCCCTCCCTTTACCTCCTCTTCTCCCTCCCTTTACCTCCTCTTCTCCCTCCCTTTACCTCCTCTTCTCCCTCCCTTTACCTCCTCTTCTCCCTCCCTTTACCTCCTCTTCTCCCTCCTTTACCTCCTCTTCTCCCTCCTCCTTACCTCCTCTTCTCCCTCCTTTACCTCCTCTTCTCCCTCCCTTTACCTCCTCTTCTCCCTCCCTTTACCTCCTCTTCTCCCTCCCTTTACCTCCTCTTCTCCCTCCCTTTACCTCCTCTTCTCCCTCCCTTTACCTCCTCTTCTCCCTCCCTTTACCTCCTCTTCTCGTCTCCCTCCCTTTACCTCCTCTTCTCCCTCCTTTACCTCCTCTTCTCCCTCCTTTACCTCCTCTTCTCCCTCCCTTTACCTCCTCTTCTCCCTCCTTTACCTCCTCTTCTCCCCTCCCTTTACCTCCTCTTCTCCCTCCCTTTACCTCCTCTTCTCCCTCCCTTTACCTCCTCTTTCTCCCTCCCTTTACCTCCTCTTCTCCCTCCTTTACCTCCTCTTCTCCCTCCTTTACCTCCTCTTCTCCCTCCTTTACCTCCTCTCTCTCCTCCCCTTTCCTCTTCTCCTCCCTTTACCTCCTCTTCTCCCTCCCTTTACCTCCTCTTCTCCCTTTACCTCCTCTTCTCCCTCCCTTTACCTCCTCTTCTCCCTCCTTTACCTCCTCTTCTCCCTCCCTTTACCTCCTCTTCTCCCTCCCTTTACCTCCTCTTCTCCCTCCCTTACCTCCTCTTCCCTCCCTTTACCTCCTCTTCTCCCTCCCTTTACCTCCTCTTCTCCCTCCCTTTACCTCCTCTACTCCCTCCTTTACCTCCTCTTCTCCCTCCTTTACCTCCTCTTCTCCCTCCTTTACCTCCTCTTCTCCCTCCCTTTACCTCCTCTTCTCCCTCCCTTTACCTCCTCTTCTCCTCCCTTTACCTCCTCTTCTCCCTTTACCTCCTCTTCTCCCTCCCTTTACCTCCTCTTCTCCCTCCCTTTACCTCCTCTTCTCCCTCCTTTACCTCCTCTTCTCCCTCCCTTTACCTCCTCTTCTCCCTCCCTTTACCTCCTCTTCTCCCTCCCTTTACCTCCTCTTCTCCCTCCCTTTACCTCCTCTTCTCCCTACATTTACCTCCTCTTCTCCCTCCCTTTACCTCCTCTTCTCCCTCCCTTTACCTCCTCTTCTCCCTCCCTTTACCTCCTCTTCTCCCTCCCTTTACCTCCTCTTCTCCCTCCCTTTACCTCCTCTTCTCCCTCCCTTTACCTCCTCGTCTCCCTCCCTTTACCTCCTCGTCTCCCTCCCTTTACCTCCTCTTCTCCCTCCCTTTACCTCCTCTTCTCCCTCCCTTTACCTCCTCTTCTCCCTCCCTTTACCTCCTCTTCTCCCTTTAACTCCTCTTCTCCCTCCCTTTACCTCCTCTTCTCCCTCCCTTTACCTCCTCTTCTCCCTTTACCTCCTCTTCTCCCTCCCTTTACCTCCTCTTCTCCCTTTACCTCCTCGTCTCCCTCCCTTTACCTCCTCTTCTCCCTCCCTTTACCTCCCTCCTCTTCTCCTTCTCCTCTTCTCCTCCCTTTACCTCCTCTTCTCCCTCCCTTTACCTCCTCTTCTCCCTCCCTTTACCTCCTCTTCTCCCCTCCTTTACCTCTCTCTTCTCCCTCCCTTTACCTCCTCTTCTCCCTCCCTTTACCTCCTCTTCTCCCTCCCTTTACCTCCTCTTCTCCCTCCCTTTACCTCCTCTTCTCCATCCCTTTACCTCCTCTTCTCCCTCCCTTTACCTCCTCTTCTCCCTCCCTTTACCTCCTCTTCTCCCTCCCTTTACCTCCTCTTCTCCCTCCCTTTACCTCCTCTTCTCCCTTTACCTCCTCTTCTCCCTCCCTTTACCTCCTCTTCTCCCTCCCTTTACCTCCTCTTCTCCCTCCCTTTACCTCCTCTTCTCCCTCCCTTTACCTCCTCTTCTCCCTCCCTTTACCTCCTCTTCCTTTACCTCCTCTTCTCCTCCTTTCACTCTTTCCCACTCCCTTTACCTCCTCTTCTCCCTCCCTTTACCTCCTCTTCTCCCTCCTTTACCTCCTCTTCTCCCTCCTTTACCTCCTCTCTCCCCTCCCATACCACCCCTCTTCTCCCTCCCTTTACCTCCTCTTCTCCCTCCTTTGCCTCCTCTTCTCCTCCCTTTACCTCCTCTTCTCCCTCCCTTTACCTCCACTTCTCCCTCCTCTTCTCCTCCCTTTACCTCCTCTTCCCTTCCCTCCCTTTACCTCCTCTTCTCCTCCCTTTACCTCCTCTTCTCCCTCCCTTTACCTCCTCTTCTCCCTCCCTTTACCTCCTCTTCTCCCTCCCTTTACCTCCTCTTCTCCTCCCTTTACCTCCTCTTCTCCCTCCTTTCCTCCTCGTCCTCTCCTCCTCTTTACCTCCCTCTTCTCCCTCCCTTCTGCCTCCTCTTCTCCCCCTCCCTTTACCTCCTCTTCTCCCTCCCTTTACCTCCTCTTCTCCCTCCCTTTACCACCTCTTACCTCCTCCTTTACCTCACTCTTCTCCCTCCCTTTACCTACTCTTCTCCGTCCCTTTTACCTCCTCTTCTCCCTCCCTTTACCTCCTCTTCTCCCTCCCTTTACCTCCTCTTCTCCCTCCCTTTACCTCCCTTTACACCCTCTTCTCCCTCCCTTTACCTCCTCTTCTCCCTCCCTTTACCTCCTCTTCTCCCTCCCTTTACCTCCTCTTCTCCCTCCCTTTACCTCCTCTTCTCCCTCCCTTTACCTCCTCTTCTCCTCCCTTTACCTCCTCTTCTCCCCTCCCTTTACCTCCCTCTTCTCCTCCCTTTACCTCCTCTTCTCCCTCCTTTACCTCCTCTTCTCTCCTTTACCTCCCCTCTTCTCCCTCCCAGCACACCTCCTCTTCTCCCTCCCTTCACCTCCCCTTCAGCCTACACCCTCTTCTCCCTCCTCCTCCCTTTACACTCCTCTTCTCCCTCCCTTTGCCTCCCTCTTCTCCTCCCTTTACCTCCTCTTCTCCCCTCACTTTACCTCCTCCCTTCCTCCCTTCCCTTTACCTCCTCGTCTCCTCCTTTACCTCCTCTTCTCCTCCTCCTCTTCTCCTTTACCTCCCCTTTACCTCCTCTTCTCCCTCCATACACCTCCTCTTCTCCCTCCCTTTACCTCCTCTTTCTCTCCTTTACCTCCTCTTCTCCTCCCTCCTTACCTCCTCTTCTCCCTCCCTTTGCCCCTCCTCTTCTCCCTCCCTTTACCTCCTCTTCTCCCCACCTCCTTTACCTCCTCTTCTCCCTTTACCTCCTCTTCTCCTCCTTTGCCTCCTCTTCTCCCTTTACCTCCTCTTCTCCCTCCTTTACCTCCTCTTCTCCTCCCTTTACCTCCTCTTCTCCCTCACTTTACCTCCTCTTCTCCTCCCACTTACACCTCCTCTTCTCCCTCCCTTTACCTCCTCTTCTCCCTCCCTTTACCTCCTCTTCTCCCTCCTTTACCACCTCCTCTTCTCCTCCTTTACCTCCTCATCTCTCCTTTACCTCTCTTCTCCCTCCTTTGCACTCCTCTTCTCCTTTACCTCCTCTTCTCCTCCCTTTACCTCCTCTTCTCCCTCCTTTACCTCCTCTTCTCCCTCCTTTACCTCCTCTTCTCCCTCCTTTACCTCCTCTTCTCCCTCTCTTACCCCTCCTCTTCTCCCTCCCTTGTCCTCCTCCTCTTCTCCCTCCTTTACCTCCTCTTCTCCCTCCCCTTTACCTCCTCTTCTCCCTCCTTTACCTCCTCGTCTCTCCTTCCTCCCTCCCTCCTCACCTCCTCTTCTCCCTCCCTTTACCTCCTCTTCTCCCTTTACCTCCTCTTCTCCCTCCTTCCTCCCTCACCCCTCCTCTTTACCTCCTCTTCTCCCTCCTTTACCTCCTCTTCTCTTTACCTCCTCGTCTCCTCCCCTTTACCTCCTCTTCTCCCTCCTTTACCTCCTCTTCTCCCTCCTTTCTCCTCGTCTCCCTCCTTTCCGCCTCTTCTCCCTCCCTTTACCTCCTCTTCTCCCTCCTTTACCTCCTGCGTCTCCTCCCTTTACCTCCTCTTCTCCTCCCCTTTGCCTCCTCTTCTCCCTCCTTTACCTCCTCTCCCTCCCTTTTACCTCCTCATCTCCTCCTTTACCTCCTCGTTCCTCCCTTTACCTCCTCTTCTCCCTCCTTTGCCTCCTCGCCCTTTACTTGCCTCCTCTTCTCCCTCCTTTGCCTCCTCTTCTCCCTCCCTTTACCTCCTCTTCTCCTCCCTTTACCTCCTCTTCTCCCTCCTTTACCTCCCTCTTCTCCCTCCTTTACCTCTCCTCTCCTTTCCCTCCTTGCCTCCTCGTCTCCCTCCTTTACCTCCTCGTCTCACTCCCTCCCTTACCTCCTCTTCTCCCTCCTTTACCTCCTCTTCTCCTCCTTTACCTCCTCTTCTCCTCCTTTACCTCCTCTTCTCCTCCTCCCTCCCCGCCACTCCTCTACCTCCTGCCTTCCCTCCCTTTGCTTTACACCCCTCTTCTCCCTCCTTTACCTCCTCTTCTCCACTCTGCCTCTCCTTTACCTCCTCTTTCTCCTCTCCACTCCTTTACCTCCTCTTCTCCCTCCCTTACCTCCTCCTCGTCTCCCTCCCTTTACCTCCTCTTCTCCTCATGTACCTCCTCTTCTCTCCTCCTTTACCTCCTCTTCTCCTCCCTCCTCTCTCCTCCTTTATTACCTCTTTACCTCCTCTTCTCCCTCCTTTACTTCTCCCTCCTTTCTCACCTCTTCTCCTCCTTTACCTCCTCTTCCTCCCTCCCTTTACCTCCTCTTCTCCCTTTAGCCCTCCTCTTCTCCCTCCTTCCTTTCTCCCTCCTTTTGCTCTCTTCTCCTTTGCTCCTCTTCTCCTCGTCTCCTCCAGCACCTCCTCTTCTCCCTCCCTTTACCTCCTCTTCTCCCTCCTTTACCTCCTCTTCTCCCTCACCTCCTTCTCCCTCCCTTTACCTCCTCTTCTCCCTCCCTTTACCTCCTCTTCTCCCTCCCTTTACCTCCCTTTACACCCTCTTCTCCCTCCCTTTACCTCCTCTTCTCCCTCCCTTTACCTCCTCTTCTCCCTCCCTTTACCTCCTCTTCTCCCTCCCTTTACCTCCTCTTCTCCCTCCCTTTACCTCCTCTTCTCCCTCCCTTTACCTCCTCTTCTCCCTCCCTTTACCTCCTCTTCTCCCTCCCTTTACCTCCTCTTCTCCTCCCTTTACCTCCTCTTCTCCCTCCTTTACCTCCTCTTCTCCCTCCCTTTACCTCCTCTTCTCCTCCTTTACCTCCTCTTCTCCTCCCTTTACCTCCTCTTCTCCCTCCCTTTACCTCCTCTTCTCCCTCCCTTTACCTCCTCTTCTCCCTCCCTTTACCTCCTCTTCTCCCTCCCTTTACCTCCTCTTCTCCCTCCCTTTACCTCCTCTTCTCCCTCCCTTTACCTCCTCGTCTCCCTCCCTTTACCTCCTCTTCTCCCTCCCTTTACCTCCTCTTCTCCCTTTACCTCCTCGTCTCCCTCCCTTTACCTCCTCTTCTCCCTCCCTTTACCTCCTCTTCTCCCTCCCTTTACCTCCTCTTCTCCCTCCCTTTACCTCCTCTTCTCCCTCCCTTTACCTCCTCTTCTACCTTTACCTCCTCTTCTCCCTCCCTTTACCTCCTCTTCTCCCTCCCTTTACCTCCTCTTCTCCCTCCCTTTACCTCCTCTTCTCCCTCCCTTTACCTCCTCTTCTCCCTCCCTTTACCTCCTCTTCTCCCTCCCTTTACCTCCTCTTCTCCCTCCCTTTACCTCCTCTTCTCCCTCCCTTTACCTCCTCTTCTCCCTCCTTTACCTCCTCTTTCTCCCTCCCTTTACCTCCTCTTTCCCTCCTTTACCTCCTCTCTCTCCCTCCCTTTACCTCCTCTTCTCCCTCCCTTTACCTCCTCGTCTCCCTCCCTTTACCTCCTCTTCTCCCTCCCTTTACCTCCTCTTCTCCCTCCCTTTACCTCCTCGTCTCCCTCCCTTTACACCCTCTTCTCCCTCCCTTTACCTCCTCTTCTCCCTCCCTTTACCTCCTCTTCTCCCTCCCTTTACCTCCTCTTCTCCCTCCCTTTACCTCCTCTTCTCCCTCCCTTTACCTCCTCTTCTCCCTCCCTTTACCTCCTCTTCTCCCTCCCTTTACCTCCTCTTCTCGTCTCCCTCCCTTTACCTCCTCTTCTCCCTCCCTTTACCTCCTCTTCTCCTCCTTTACTCTCCTCTTCTCCCTCCCTTTTACCTCCTCTTCTCCTCCTTTACCTCCTCTTCTCCCTCCCTTTACTCTCCTCGTCTCTCCCTTTACCTCCTCTTCTCCCTCCCTTTACCTCCTCTTCTCCCTCCTTTACCTCCTCTTCTCCCTCCCTTTACCTCCTCTTCTCCCTCCCTTTACCTCCTCTTCTCCCTCCCTTTACCTCCTCTTCTCCCTTTACCTCCTCTTCTCCCTCCCTTTAACACCACTTCTCCCTCCTTTACTCTCCTCTTCTCCTCCCTTTACTCTCCTTCTCCCTCCCTTTACCTCCTCTTCTCCCTCCCTTTACCTCCTCTTCTCCCTCCCTTTACCTCCTCTTCTCCCTCCCTTTACCTCCTCTTCTCCCTGACCTTACCTGGTCTACTCCCTTTCCCTACCTCGTCGCCTCCCTTTACCTCCTCTTCTCCCTCCCTTTACCTCCTCTTCTCCCTCCCTTTACCTCCTCTTCTCCCTCCCTTTACCTCCTCTTCTCCCTCCCTTTACCTCCTCTTCTCCCTCCCTTTACCTCCTCTTCTCCCTTTACCTCCTCTTCTCCCTCCCTTTACCTCCTCTTCTCCCTTTACCTCCTCTTCTCCCTCCCTTTACCTCCTCTTCTCCCTCCCTTTACCTCCTCTTCTCCCTCCTTTACCTCCTCTTCTCCTCCCTTTACCTCTCTCTCCCTCCCTTTACCTCCTCTTCTCCCTCCCTTTACCTCCTCTTCTCCCTCCCTTTACCTCCTCTTCTCCCTCCCTTTACCTCCTCTTCTCCCTCCCTTTACCTCCTCTCCCTTTACCGCCTCTTCTCCCTCCCTTTACCTCCTCTTCTCCCTCCCTTTACCTCCTCTTCCTTTACCTCCTCGTCTCCCTCCCTTTACCTCCTCTTCTCCCTCCCTTTACCTCCTCTTCTCCCTCCCTTTACCTCCTCTTCTCCCTCCCTTTACCTCCTCTTCTCCCTCCCTTCACCTCCTCTTCTCCCTTTACTCTCCCTCTCGGTCCAACATGGCCACCGGTTGCGCTGGAGCTCCGTAAAAGGTTCACAAAGACGGAGTGTATAGTGTTGTTGACTCTCTGAAGTGGAGAAGAAGAGGTGAACTCTCCGCCCTCGCTCCAGGGTTAAAGCCGTTACGTCACTGCCGGCCAATCAGAGCGCAGGGCCGGGCGGTGCGTTTAAGGGCCGTCAGCTGTCACGCTCCATCGCCCTGACCTCTGACCCCTGTTTCCACACCGCACAGCGCAGACATGTAAAAGAGAGGGGCAGGCTAATGGCTAACCGCTGGACGTTATAGCTCGCGTTTTGTGTGCTGTTTTTATAGGAAGTCGATGCAAAACGATGTTACTGAATTGAAATGTTTTCTTTATTTTCTTTATTATTTTTTCATTAAAATAGAATTGTTACAAAGCTCCAACTGACCAAGCCCTGAAACGTGAGGAATGGACACAACAACAGGAGATTGAATGGTCACAGCGCGTTTTGTTCTCTGACTGTTGCAGGTGCAGGTGATCTATGTAACTTGATCTCCATGGAGATCCTATTGCTTTTCCTGGAATGCTCCACAGTACGACATTAAACACACAACAGTCATATTTGCTGTGAGTGGGTTCGTCTGTCCACAGGTTTGATTTGTAACTTGGTTGGAGTCGCCTGTTGTCTCTGTGTAGGTAGATGAGTTTAGTGCCATACTGTGTTTTTCAAAGCAGGGGAAGTGCTTTATATTTTCATTCTTATCAAATCCTATTTAAGACATTGTAAACTGCCTTCAATTACATTTATGTAGACAGCTTTTAATAACTGTGCTTTGCAAAATCTCCGTTATTAATAAAACGAAATCAGCAAATTAGTTTGAGTAATAACTCGGCTCCACTGAGGATTATTGCATCAGGACAGAGGATGTGTGTTTTAAGATTTAGAGAGGAGCAAAGACTGAGGTGAGAGATTTGTACAGTAACTCAGTAACTTTTATGATTTTAAAATGTGACCAATTACAAGTACATGCTAGAGTTGTGCTCACTTTACAAGTTTAAAAATCTGCTCAAAAAGTACAGTTGTTCTAAATATCTGTTCAGTTATAATCAGTCAGTATTTGTAATTAGCTTGTTTCCTAACCTGCCTGTATGTGGAAAAGTGTCTTGCATTTCGACACATTTACAGCTCATTCCATCTTGTACAGCCGTTATGTTCCTCTGGTTTGTTGTAATCAGTACCAGGGCATCTGAGTGGAAAGTACCAAATGCGCCCGGACCGTACCACTGCAGTGAAACAGGCCCGTGCACAGCACACTGCACTGGTCCTAGGTCCCGACCAAAATAGGAGCAGATTGTTTACTTTGAACGCACATACTTCTGCACAGTGTTATGAACAACACATGCAGTCAGTTTGCCTGCCTGGACTAAAGCAGGACTAAACCAAGTCTAAGAGGGGTCTAAACCAGGTCTAAAGCAGGTCTCTACTCCAGCAGGTCTCAATGAGCTGCAAGACCAAACCAGAACTAGAGCAGGACTAAACGAGGACTAGCTCAAGACTAGACTCGGACTATACTGACAGGACTCGACAAAGACCACAACATAATTTAAGGTATGAGGAACTAAACCATGTTTTAACCAAGCTTTGATGTGGGAGCACCAAAAACTTGCCAAATTACCCAGACTTCAATTATGTCTAAAGCAATCCTAAACCAGGACCCGAAATAGGGACCAAACCACAGCTAAACCAGGTCTAACACAGCTTCGTGCAGTCCTCATTGCTGGATCAGGACTTGAGCGTGTTGTCACTAGCTTCAGCCAAAGACCAGAAACCGGCTGTGGTGCCAGAGAGTGCCAGGAAACATGCCGCGTTAATGAGGCAAATCTGGGAAGGACGCTATTTTTAGACTTCCATACCTATGCATAGAGGAAACTCCAGAAAACCTGAGGAGGAGAAAAAATACAACCAAAACAAACCCGGAATCTGCGGGGCCTACTGAAACCACCGGAACGTGCCTGCTAGTGTGAGCTCGGCTGTCTGCGCCTCTGCGGACTCTGTGACAGTTGTAGTAATCGTAGTATTTGTATTTGAATGTATTTGAGTACAGTAGGAGTGACATCAGTTGTAGTAGCAGTACTTCTAGTAGCAGTAATAGTAGGATTTGAGTAGTAGCATTCGAAGCAGTTCATAAACAAGATGCAAGAAAATATAATTCTATGTGAACTACAGAGACTTGAGTGTCTTCAAATAGGGCTGAACAAAATATCCATTAGATTTCTGTTTTAATAATATAATTCTGTTCAGTGTTCACAGTTTAAACACATCCAGAAAGACTGAAATATAAACTCACAAGAACCACATTTGAGAAGAGATTTAAACTACAGTGTTAGCAACTTTAGGCAGAATAAGAAGAGATATTTTGTCGTTTGATGATACTTCAAAAACTGCAAACTTGGCGATTTGCTTTAACTTCTTCTTCATCTTTGGAGTTATCGATTTGCTAATTGCGTCCATTCACATTGCGTTTTCGATTCTATTTGGATTAATATCGCAGCCTTATCTTCAAGTGTAGCCTGTTTTCTGAACCTATTATTTATGACATGTTGAAATCGTTGGTCCGACACTAACAGACCTCTGGCCCAGTTGGCTGGACGAAGCGATGGACATTCTCTGGGACGGGCTCCGAGTCCAGTGGAGGTCAGCCTGCCCTGTCTGGACACATGAGACTTGAGGTCTGACAGCTCGTAGCTTATCACTGCCATTAAACACAAAAATAGGCACATTTTCCCTCCAAAATCTCAACTGCTACAAACCGCTTTTACTGACAGAGTATTGGCTGTGGACCAGAGGTGATATTTGATCATTAGAAATGTCCCATCGTCGATTAAAATGCGATCAGTTGCACAGCCCAAGTCTTAAAAGGTACTATATCATGCAAAATTGACTCTTGTGAACTTTTAGTCATTTTATAATGTTGTTACCTCATTAAAAACCTACCTGTAATGTCATGAAGAGGTAGTTTTCAGCCTAAATATGCAAGATTTTTGCGTTAAACGTATACAGAAGAGTGTTGAAACAGGTCAGTCAGAGATACTTCACTACAGACACAAACGCAACCTTAAACTTAACTGTCCCATGATTTGTTGTAGGCTGTTTCTATCCCTCACATTACTAACAAACCCATGCTGCGTACATGTCTAATTGTTTCAAGAGGACTGCTTTGTGTTCATATTCTGATTTAAGGTTGTCATGAAATGCTAATACCCCTGTGAGGAAGTCTGAGCGAGCTAAAGTGTTCTCACGTGTATGCCCCAGTGCGTACATCTGCTTTGCCCTGTAACGACAACAACACCACCACCCAACAACCACAATAAACAGCGATGACAACAACATCATTAAGCAGCAGCTAGTGATGCAAAGATCCATTACTGGTATCCTGAAAAATTTGCCAGATCAAATATTGTTTTCCATGTCTCTACCCCGCCAATATCCTGGTTGGGCATATAATTTAATATAATAGAACTACTGATCAGAGTGGAGTTTTATGTTTACAGAGCTGTCCTGTGGTTCCTTGAGAGGTAACAGCTACATATTTGGATCAGTTTAGTCTTATTTTATTTTTTATTTGAAGAAAATAAATGTTGTTTTCAGTTTCCACACTGGTATTGGTTGATATCGCATATCGCGGGGTACTTAAAAGTGTCGAAATCTGTATTGTAACGGTTAAAGACGGATTGGTGGAGCCCTAGAGCAAACAACACCACCAACAACAAACAAGAATGTCGACGACAGCAACAACACCACAAAACAATATAAAACAACAGCGACACAACAGTGAGCAACAGCGACACAACAATGAGCAACAGCGACACAACAATGAGCAACAGCGACACAACAATGAGCAACAGCGACACAACAATGAGCAACAGCGACACAACAATGAGCAACAGCGACACAACAATGAGCAACAGCGACACAACAATGGTAACAATGACAACAACAGTGTCAAAAATAACACACAACAATGAGCAACATCATCAACAATACACAACAGTGAGCAGCAACAACAACCAACAAGGATGTCAACAACAGCAACAATATGAAACAAACAACAGCGACACAACAAGCAACAGCGTATAACAACATAGAACATCATCAACGGTAACAACATCGACAATAACACACAACAACGAGCAACAATAAACAGGAATATCAACAACAGCAACAATAACACAATATGAAACGACAACAATTAACAAGAACAACAGCAACAGTAACACACAATGTAAAACAACAAACAACAACGACACAGCAACAAGCAACAGCGTATAATAACAACATAGAATATGAACCACAACAACAGTAACAACATCAACAATAACACACAAGTACAACGATGAGCAACAACAGCATCAACAACGCACAACAAGAAGCAACAACCGCATCAGCATTACACAACAATGAGCAACAACAATGTCAACAACAGCAACAATAACACATAACAATATAAAACAACAGTGACACAACAACGAGCAACAACAGCATCAACAACAACGCACAACAACGACAACAAACAAGAATGTCAACAGCCACAACAATAAGGCACAACAATATAAAACAACAAACGACATAGAACATGAACAACAGTAACAACAAGAACGTCAACAATAATGCGCAACAACAGCAACAATAACACATAACAATATAAAACAACAGTGACACAACAACGAGCAACAACAGCATCAACAACAGCATCAACAACAAACAAGAATGTCAACAGCCACAACAATAAGGCACAACAATATCAAACAACAAACAGCATAGAACATGAACAACAGTAACAAGAACGTCAACAATAATGCACAACAACAGCAACAATAACACACAACAATATTAAACAACAAACAGTGACACAACAACGAGCAACAGTGTATAATAACAACATAGAACATCAACCACAACAACAACAATAACAGTAACGACATCAACAGTAACGCACCAACGAGCAACAACAGCATCAACAACACACAACAACAGCATCAACAACAGCATCAACAACACATAACAAGCAACAACAACACACAACAATGAGCAACAACAGCATCAACAACACACAACAATGAGCAACAACAAACGAGAATGTCAACAGCAACAATAACACGACAACAAGCAACAACGTCAACAACTCACGACAGCAGCAACATCATCAGCAACGTCAACAATAACACACAACAAACAACAGCAGCAGCAGCAGCAGCAGCAGCAGCACCACACAACAATTACAAACCACATCAACAACAACAAAACCAAAAAAACAACAATATCAACAACAAGCCGCTCCATCTCCACCACAGAGACAGTGTGTGTGTGTGTGTGTGTGTGTGTGTGTGTGTTTGCATTATTGTGTGAGGGGAAATGCCACACATGCCTGAACACAGTGAATAGTGGTGAGAAAAACACCATAGCCCGACTCTGCAGTCAGCCCCCAAACATTATACGGAGGGTCAAGAGTTCTGCAGCGGAACCAAGCAGTAAGGCTGGTTAGCATGCTAGTTGTTGTTAGCATTCACTGAACTCCGCTCTGGCCTTAGGAAGTTGTGTAAAGCGCATATAAACCCTTTACAGTGAGTAGTGCTAATAAAGTGAGGAATTGTGCAAATTGTTTAAAATTAAATTATATTTTTTCATATTTTTAAGATAAAAATCAAGTTTGGTCACGTTTACATGAGAGCTTTAATTTAATTCTGAATTAAAATTTATTCTGCTTTAAAAAGACCATGTAAACATTTAATTCCTAATAAAAAAAATATTATTTGGAATTAAACTTAATTCCGAAGTAAGTGGGTGGTTTATCTTAAAGTTAATTTCATTTATTCCTCGATCATATAAACGTTTATTCTTCTTAAAAATAATTCCGGTCGTTCATGCTCACTGGGCCGCGCTTCTGACACGATCCGGACGTTCCAGCTTCGGACTTTCCTCCACGTCTCTTTGGATTTGTGAGCGGGATGTGGGAGTGGGCTGAGGTGTGGCAGCCTCAGACTCAGTTTGTCTTCTTCCTCCTTCTCCCACACTCTTCCCTTCTCCTCCTCAGCTCACAGATGGAAAGCGTGAGGACAGAATTTTCCAGGTGCTGCTTCATTATCATCGGAACGACTGCGGGAAAAGTTTGGATCGTGTTTGTGTCCGTGGCGTAACAACAAACCGAGATGACAGAGCAGCTGAAGTGTGAGGCATAAATACGTTTGTGTCGCTGTCCAATCAGAACCCTTCCCGACCCCCGGACGTTGAGCGGAATTAAATAAAGACGATTTAACGCTTAAAGTTTTCCATGTAGACCTCAATTTGGAATGATTATTTCCATGTAAACTCAAAGGAGAATATTTTAACTCAGAATAATTCATTTAGAATAAAAAAAAACATCATGTAAACGTGGCCGTTGTAGTTGGAGATGGGAGAGAAAAAATACAAAATTGTAGTTGCAGTTTTGATTCATGCAAACTGGAAAGAAAAGCATAGCCTTAACATTTCAAAAAATGATGCTGAGTTTTACAGTTGATTCACATATTGTAAATTTAACCCCCACCAATAGATTTACGGATGTTTTTTTGGTTCATTTTCGATAGATTTCCCAAATACCGCCCGAATAATGCCAGCAGCGGCCGATAATAAAGATGTTTTTGTCGGTGTCGCCCACGTCTAATAGTCGAGAGTGAAAAGTGTGTGTCTGGGCGGAGGGTTCCAGGTAAGACGTGCACTCTGAATAATACACGTTTCTATTGTGTTGGGAATGGTGCGTGTGGAGCAGACAGACTCCTTGTGTTCCCTCTGAAAAAGCTTCATCACGGGATGTTGGTGTGAACACAGTGGAGAGTGGAGGGAGCGTCTGGGGTCATGGTTAGAACAATAGTCCGTCTGAGGGAGGAGGACGAGGCTCTGGAGATGCTGCTCGCTCTGTCTCTGTCTCAATCTATTTGTCTCTTGCTCTGTCTCCCTCTTTCTCTTTTTCTCTCTCTTTCTCTGTCTGTCTGTCTGTCTCTCACTCTCTTTTCTCTCTCTGTCTCTCTCTCTGTTCCTGTGTTTTTCTGTCTCTCTCTCCATCTTCCTCTCAGCCTCCCCTTCTCACTTTTTCTCTCTATCTGTCTCTCTCTTTCTCTCTGTGTCTGTCTGTCTGTCTGTCTCTCTCACTCTCTTTTCTCTCTCTGTCTCTCTCTCTGTTCCTGTCTGTGTTTTTCTGTCTCTCTCTCCATCTTCCTCTCAGCCTCCCCTTCTCACTTTTTCTCTATCTGTCTACCTCTCCCTTTTTCTTTCTCTTTCTCTCTCTCTCTCTGTCCCTGTCTGTGTTTCTCTGTCTCTCCTTCTCCCTCTCTTTTTTCTCTGTCTTTCTCTCTCTCTTTGTCTGTCTGTCTCTCTCTGTTCCTGTCTCTTTGTTTCTCTGTTTCTTGCTCCGTTTCTTTCTCTTTTCTCTCTCTATTTGTCTCTCTATGTGTCTCTCACTCAGTCCCCCCTTTTCCTCTCTCTCTCTCTCTTTCTCTCTCTCTATTTCTCTTTCTGTATCTGTCTCTCTGTCTGTCTCTTCTTCTCTCGCTCAGTCTCTCTCTGTTTCTGTCTCTGGGTTTCTGTCTCTCCCTCTCTCTTTTTCTCTCTCTGTTTGTCTCTTGCTCTGTCCCTCTCTCTCTCTGTCTCCTACTATCTGTGTTTCTCTGTCCCTCCCTTTCTCTTTTTTCTCTTTCTCTCTCTGTCTCTATTTTTCTCTCTCTCTGCCCCCCCTCTCTCTCTCTCTATATATATATATATCTTTCTCAGTCGCTCGCTCTCTCTGTCACTGTCTCTGTGTTTCTCTGTCTCTCCCTTTCTCTTTTTTCTCTCTTTCTCTCTCTGTCTCTATTTTTCTCTCTCTCTGCCCCCTCTTTCTCTCTATATATATCTTTCTCCGTCGCTCTCTCTGTCACTGTCTCTGTGTTTCTCTGTCTCTCCCTCTCTCTCTCCGTCTGTATTTCTCCCCCTCTCTCTTTCTCCCTCTTTCTCTCCCTCTCAGCCTTCTCTCTCTCTGTCTGTCTCTATTTGTCTCTCGCTCTGCCCTCCTCTTTCTCTCTGCCTCTATCTCTGTCTGTCTCTCTCTTTGTGTCTCTCTTTCTCTCCCCGTCTCTTTTTCCCTCTGTGTATCTCTCTTTCACTACTCGTCTGTCTCTCTTTCTCTCTGTTTGTCACTCTGTTGCTCTCTCTCTCTCTGTTTTCTTTCTTCCTGTCTGCAGTAACATAAACCGGAGCAGTGAGTGTGGAGAGGAGCACGCTCACTTTAATTCAATCACACGAGATGGAGCGAGAGCTGTGAGATGTCGACGAGAGGAGATGGACACAGAAATGTTCTCTCATTACTCCACCTTTAGGATGGTGATGGGAGATGTCTGGGAGATGGGGACTGAGTGTCGGACCGTAACATAGATGCATTACAGAAAACTTATTTTATAGATTTGAGCTGCAAGAGTAACGATAGAAAGAGAAAGATTTGAATATTTTGTCCATAGTTTTTAACAAATACAGACCGGGCAATATCCACTCAGGTTACGTGCAATTTTTGAATCTAATTCATTGTATCATATATGTAAATAAATGTAGGATTTAGTCCTAGTCCTGGTCCTGGTTTAGATGTGGTCTAACCCTGGTTTTATCCCTGGTTTTAGTCATGGTTTTGGCCCAAGTTTTAGTCCTGGTTTAGATCTGGTTTAACCCTTGTTCTGTCCTGGTTTAGTCATGGTTTTAGTCCAGGATTTAGTCCTGGTTTAGACCTGTTTTAGACCTGATTTAACCCTTGTTCTGTCCAGATTTTATTCCTGGTTTAGTCATGACTTAGACCTGATTTAACTCTTGTTCCATCCTGGTTTAGTCCTGGTTTAGTCCTGGTTTAGTCCTGGTTTAGTCCTGGTTTAGTCCTGGTTTTAGTCATGGTTTTAGTCTGGGTTTTAGCCATGGTTTTAGTCCTGGTTTAGACCTGGATTAGACCTTATTTAACTCTTGTTCCGTCCTGGTCTAGTCCTGGTTTTAGTCCTGGTTTTAGTCATAGTTTTAGCCCAGGTTTTAGTCCTGGTTTTAGTTCAGGTTTTATTCCTGGTTTAGACCTGTTTTAGACCTGATTTAATTCTTGTTCCGTCCTGGTTTTAGTCCTGGTTTTAGTCCTGGTTTTAGTCCTGGTTTTAGTCCTGGTTTTAGTCCAGGTTTTAGTCCTGGTTTCAGTCCAGGTTTCAGTCCAGATTTTAGTCCTGGTTTAGACCTGGATTAGACCTGGATTAACCCTTGTTCTGTCCTGGTTTAGTCCTGGTTTTAGTCCTAGTTTTCATCCTGGTTTTAGTCCAGGTTTTAGTCCTGGTTTAGTCTTGGCTTAGACCAGAGTTAACCCTTGTTCATTCCTGGTTTAGTCCTGGTTTTAGTCATGGTTTTAGTCATTGTTTAGACCTGGTTTAGACCTGGTTTAGACCTGGTTTAGACCTGGTTTAGACCTGGTTTAACCCCTGTTAAATCCTGTTTTAGCTCTAGTTTCTTCATGTTAATTGCTCAAACATTCTTGGTGCAGTGCTGTGTTTAGTTGATCCATCTCCAACACCAGCCATTCTTTAAGATATTCATATTACTAAATCTTTCCTAACATTTTTTTCTGAGCATGGAATAATCTGAATTGACATGGTAATAGAGTAAAGACAGGTTTTATTCTGTCAGAATGCCTTACACTATAAACCCTAAGTGAGCCAGAGTTAATATGGTGTCAGAATGTCGGTGAGAGTGGATTTCCCTGTGCCCGTCAGCCTGACAGACAGCGCAGGGAAATCATTCATTATTTTCCACACACTCCAAGGGGATGGGGGGAGGGGGGGAGGAGACGGGGAGGCGGGGCTGTTTGTCTGGGAGCTCCGAGGCGCCGGCCAATGGGAGCGCGGAGGGGGAACGGGGGCGGGTCCTAATCCCTGTGAGTGACATGTTATTGAGTCTGGAGCCGAGACGGTAAACAAGTGTCTCTGCTCCCGAGCGCCAGAGCCACAGACTGTAGAGGCCCGTGCGGGGGGAGCGAGGGGCGGGGGCGGATAGGGCGGGGGTGGGGGGGGGTTGTTACCATGGTGATTAAGCACGGCTTTTCCATTGGCACGCACCGCGAGTTAAGGGGAAAACATGACCAGCAGGGACAGTTCCGGTAACTGCAAATGAGGCTAGTAAAAGGCTAGGAGAGTTCTGGAAAGCTGCGGTAATTAGTTAACAAATAAACATAGAATAGATTAACTATCTTATCTGCTGTCCATATTTAATTTGAGATATTTGTGTTGCTATTTTTTTAATGTCAGAACTTTTGCATAATATCTCAACTTTTCTTTCAATTTATGTATCAACAGTGCTTAACAAATAGTATAAGGTGTTTGCCACTGCTGCCATATGTAATGTAACAGTATTACTGTTTACCAAAATATAATTTATGTTTCTGTGATGGTTAATCCACCAGTTTATGCAACATGTTTTTATCAAAATTATATCTTTAAATGTTAAAATATAACTTGTTGCTGTCAATAAATTTTCAAGTTTAATGTGTTCATTAGTCTCAGCTCTTCGAAGTCTCATCCAAAACAAGTCTCTGGGAACAACTAGAAACTATTTGGAGCTCAAAAACAAAAGAGACTTTGCAAAACAACGTAAAACATAAAGCTGTTTTCTGTACCAAAGGTGCTCACACAAAATATTGACATTTTTGGTTATTTGTCAAGGATTATTTTGTTATTCTAATCTTATTCTTTTTCTTAATGAAAAACAATGAAATAGTTCATTTGAAACAAGTTTTTGATATACTATGAAGTAATTTTTGTTTTCTTGTTTTCATGGCAGGTGGTCAAATAAATCTGTTGAGCGCTGTATGTAATATAGTTTTTTTATGTTGGGGGGAACAGGGAGTTGCAGAAATCCCACATCTGTATAAACAGATTGTATAAAACCCAGTGTTTTGATGTACCTATTATTTATTTATTTTGATACCTGAGAGTGAAAGTGATCCTCTTAAATAAAATAATTGTGTTAAATAGGCCTGGAAAGTATGACCTATTGCTGAAGAGAATATAGACGATAATATTGGAGCTAATTTATGCCACTGATTCAGTAATCCTATTCAGAAAAACTATTCAACATGTGCAGTATTGTAAAGAAAAATGTATCTATAATGAGTTATAGAAGTTATTCGCTCGACCTCCTTCTTTATCTTAAATCTTCATAAAACAGGAAAAATTACAAAAAGTTCCCTACTTGTACTAAGGATTAAAAAAAAATTTAAATTGAAAATTAAATTTACAGAAAGCGTCATTATTCCCTTACTGCTCTACCTGTTCATTCTATATCTGCTATAATGGATCCTCATTCGCGTTGTGCTCTGTAGTTTGCCTTAAGTCCTTAATAATAAAATAATAACCATAATTAATGTGCAATAGTAGGGGTGGGGCGAGATACAATTTCCACAAGACGAGATGAGACACGATACTGGATCTGATAACAAAATTGTATCATCATTACGATTTATAAATTACGCAATCAAGTTCCTAATGTTATTCTCACCGTTTTTGATTTTACTTGATTTGATATTTTTGCTGTAGGGCTGCTTTTTGTGACTGCAGCTTCTCAAAAAACGTTTCTCGACAGTCATTTTTATCCAATCCAAATGCAAAAACATGGGGAAAAACATCAGAAGACCCTTTTCAGCATGTATGGACCGTCTTGCAGCAGTTTTGTCTCGCTTGAGACCTTGTCCCATCTTTATACAATACTCTAAAGTTGAAACACAATGAAAATACTGTCCTTTTCATTGAGGTAAAGCAGAGAGTTGAGTACAAGTGGTTAGGACGGCTTCCAAACATTGCAAATACACAAAGACAAACAGAAATATCCAATTCAAAACTATTTCCTTATTAATAATTTCCGTCTCTTTTCGGACTTTTTAAAACGAGTAAATCCACAACACAGTTTCTTTGTCGGGAACAGTTTCCATAAAGTCAAATCCTGCGCCCTGATTTGACTACCTCTGCTCATTGTAAACAGGAGGACAGAACTCTGGCTCCCTCTGCGTCATGAGCACTTGGTTTGATTCACTTATGTTCTGTCTAAATGCACTTCCCTCATTCACACTCTCTCACTCATGTACACTCAAGGGCCATAAGGGTCCATTCTGCAGACGGGGGGAAGGAGCCATCTTGTGCTCGTGCAGGCTCACTTAGGAGACACAATAGGACAGAGGGAGAGGGACTATTAACGGTCTATCTAATGTGTTTACGATGAGTGTATGGACTTAACCGGGACTAAACTAGTACCTAATTTGGACTACTCAAGGATGAAACTGAACTAGGACTAAACTAGGACATTTTAAGTAGGAATAAATCGGGAATAAACTAGATTTTAACTTGGATTAACCTCCTAGGACCCGAACTCTTGCATGATTTTATTCATTTCTCTTTGTTATTTGGGCTGTTTGGGGCCCGATGAGGGCAAAAAAAAGAATTATATTTTTACATGATGTAGTTTCTGAGAAAAATTATGTCCACATATGATATATAAAACTTTTTTTCTTTTTTTTTCTTTTTATATTTTGATGGAACACAATAGTCACAATTGAATAATAATAATTTGCAAAAAACAGGATAGAACTAGGACTAAACCAGGACTAACTAACATGGAAGAAACCAGGACTAAATTAAAGACTTGACTAGGACTAAACCAGGACTAAACTAAGAGTTCACTAGGACTAAACCAGGACTAACTAACATGGAAGAAACCAGGACTAACGAACTTGGAATAAACCAGGACTAAATTAAAGACTTGACTAGGACTAAACCAGGACTAAACTAAAACTTCACTAGGACTAAACCAGGACTAACTAACTTGGAATGAACCATGACTAAATTAAGACTTGACTAGGACTAAACCAGGACTTTTTAAGAAGGGCTAAACTCTGAGCAAACTAGATCTTAATTTGGACTAAACCAGGACTAACTAACTTGGAATAAACCAGGACTGAATTAAGACTTCACTAGGACTAAACCAGGACTTATTAAGAAGGACTAAACCGTGAGTAAACTAGATCTTAACTTGGCCTAAACCAGGACTAAAACAAGTCTGAACCAATTCAAAACTATGACAGAATTAAAGGGAAAAAAACAGGACTAGACATGAACTAAGCCAAGATAACCAGGACTGAATCAGATCTAAAACCAGAAGTAAACCAGAAATTCAACAACAAAAACACAAAAGAGGCCAAAAAAACTGGCCTAAACCTGGACTAAAACAAGACTAGTAAACCTGGACTAAAGTCAGACTCTACCAGACTGAATAAGAATAACCAACTGGACCAAACTTGGACTAAATCTAAACCCAGACTAAGGACTAAACCTCTATCCTGTATAATGCACTTGCAACACTATAAAACCCCATTGTCTCCGTCTATTAGCCTCTGTTAGCATCCGTTAGTGGCTAAAGCTAACGTGTCCGGAGTGCTCTCGGGTTTCAGCGCTGGTTCCTCGAGTTGTTTTGTGGATCTGCAGCGGAACGAAGGATTAACATTCTCCACTTTGAGGCGTCTGTGGCCCCGGAACATTCTGGGGATTCCTCTCATAGTGTCAGGACTGAGGATGGAGGGAAAAAGGAAGAGAGGGAGAGCGGAAGTTTTATTTATTATGATGCCTGAAAGTGAAAGTGACCCTCTTAAATAATTGTCATTGTAACACATTTTTAAAGTATTGTGGGATAGGGGTGTAACGATATCCAAGTTTCTCGATACGATATCATCACGATATGAACCTCCCGGTACGATATTTATTGCAATATCGTGGGAAAGCTCACGATATTACGATATTCTACATAATAACAAGACTGGACCTGGACTAGAACTGCATTAAACATGGACTAGACCTGGACGAGACTACAAGTAGACAAGGACTAGGCCTGGATTAGACCTGGACCAGAACTGGACAAGACTACAAGCAGACAAGGACTAGACCTGGACTAGACCTGGACCAGAACTGGACAAGACTACAAGCAGACAAGGACTAGACCTGGACTAGACCTGGACCAGAACTGGACAAGACTACAAGCAGACAAGGACTAGACCTGGACGAGACTACGAGATTGTTGTACTTCGAGATTGTTGTCCCTCTCTGCATTAAATCTGGTCTAGACCTGGACAAGACCTTGGACGAGACCTTGGACGAGACCTTGGACGAGATTACGAGACTAGACCTGGACAAGGACAAGACTATGAGTGGACAAGGACACACTTTTTTACTTTGTCGAATAGGAGTGTAACAATATCCAAGTTTCACAATACGATATCGTCACAGTATGAACCTCACGGTACGATATTTATTGCGATATCGTGGGAAAGCTCACAATATTACGATATTCCACATAATAACAAGACTGACATTATAAAAATGCTTTGACCAGTCATTTGGTACAACATTTATTGTGGATGTAACGATATCCAAATCTCTCTGTACGATATTTTCACCATATACATCTCCCCGTACGATATTTAATGCAATATTTTGTGGTGAATCTGCTACTTTTTTCTCTAAAAATGCCTTCACAGACTTAATCCAAAGAATGAAGATGTAAAAGTGCTTAGAACAGTTATTTCTTCATGTCGTCTGCACTGAAACGGAGCAAAGGATCATGGTCTATGTAGTTCCCTCTGGTTTTTTTTAGCTATTTCTGCATCAGAACTATTCATTTAAGTAAAGACACTTGTGATTCGATATATTGTGATGGTCCATGATATTATTGTGAGACCTTTGACGATACGATATCACGATATTTCGGTTATTGTTACGTCCCTATTGCTGAGGAGAAAATAAACGATAATAGTGAAGATAATTTATGCCACTGACACTGTAACCCTAAAGCAGAACTATTCCAAAAAACTATTCGACATGTGCAGTCTTGTAAAAAAAAAAATGCAATAAATAAATAAATTAGCATCTATAATGAGTCCTAGAAGTTATTCATTCAACCGTCTTGAGTGTAAATCTTATCGTAGAACAGGAAAATTAAACACAAAGTTCCCCACTAGTACTAAGTTGATTTACCTCGCATTTTGACTTGTATTTGTGGATTATTTGGTGGACAGCAGGGCCTTGGACAATGTTGAAATTTTGTGTCACCATGACCCACATAATTGCAGATTAGATTAGCACAATAAGCACAAAAATATCTTTATTTTTTTTTGGATAGTGCTTTATTACGAGTGAAAACAACAATGATCCAGACCATGAACAGTTCGATTTTTGACCATTATTGTCTAACTTTTTATTGTAATTCATTTTATTACAGGTCTAGTCCCTCCCCAGTCTGAACTAGACCTGAGATAGACCTGGGCTAGACCTAGACTAGACCTAGACTAGACCTAGACTAGACCTGGACTAGACTTGGACTAGACTTGGACTAGACTACGTCGAGACCTGGACTAGAAAACTGTATTAAATCTAGGCTACACTTGGACTAGACCTGGACGGGACTAAGAGTAGACAAGGTCTAGACCTGGACTAGAACTGGACTCGACTTAGACTAGACTTGTACAAGACCTGGACAAGACTACGAGTAGACAAGGACTAGACCTGGACTAGAACTGCATTAAACCTGGACTAGACCTGGACGGGACCTTGATGAGATATGGACTAGACCTGGACGAGACTATGAGTAGACAAGGCCTAGACCTAGACTAGACTTTGACTAGACCTGGACCAGACCTGGATTAGACCTGGACGAAAATACGAGTAGATAAGGACTAGACCTGGACTAGAACTGCATTAAAGCTGGTCTAGACCTGGACTAGACTTGGATGAGACTACAAGTAGAAGGACTAGGTCTAAACGAGACTACACATAGACAAGGGCTAGACCTGGACTAGACCTGGACGAGACTACGAATAGACAAGGACTAGACTTGGACTAGAACTGCATTAAATCTGGTCTAGCCCTCGACAAGGATGAGACTACACATAGACAAGGGCTAGACCTGGACTAGACCTGGACGAGACTACTGGTAGACAAGGACTATACTTGGACTAGAACTGCATTAAATCTGGTCTAGACCTGGATTAGACCCGGACTAGAGGCAGTCTGTGTGAGCTCTTCTATAAATAGTGCTGATCCGAGGCTTGATACTGAAGTTGTTTGGTCGCCCCCTGAAAACAAGCAGACTTATATGGCTCTTGCTCCTGTCCTCCTCTCTTCCCTTGTTTTCCCGTCTTCTCTTTTCCCTTTCTTCTCTTCTCCCTCCCTCCTTTCCTCCCTGCTCGGTCTGCTGGCACAGGGACACATGTTTTGAATGTCTCTTCATTGAGGAATCTGTTAAAATGCTGCAGAAGAGAGGGAAAAGAGAAAAGGAAAGCGAGAGGCGCAAGAGAAAAACAGGAAAAAGAGAAAGGAGGAGAGAGCGTAAAGTAGAGGAGAGAGCGATGGGAGCGAGAGACGAAAGAGGGGAGATATAGAGGAGAGAGAGGGAGAACTTGATCCAAATAAATGAGTCTACAGTTTGCTTTGGCTGCCCCCTTTTGGTCAGATTCCAAACACCTCACACAGACTGAGGTCATACTCCGGGTACTTGTACACGGCTCAAGTACTACTCCTACCTCCATACAGGACGTGTAAATGGATCTACAAACCAAACTAGGACTAATCTAAGAATAAACTTTGACTACAAGATCTATACTAGACTTAAACCAGGTCTTAACTAGGACTAGACCAGGTTTAGAGAGACCCAAACCAGGTCTAAACCAGAACAAACCCAGAACTAAATTAACCGAGTCAAATTTGGTCATCTGAAGGACACGAATGCAAATAATTATCTTATTAACCCTTTCATACATGAATTATGATAGGCTACTTCAGGATTTTTGTGTGTGTTTTAATTGCTCTTTTTTTTTTTACTCTTTAAGCATGAAAAAAAAAAATCACCTTAATTTTTAGGAGTTTGTGACGTGCACGAGGGACAACACGAATTTGAGCAATGAATGAAATATGTGTTTATTATTATGTGTTTATTACTATTATTTAAAGGAAATGTGGTAAATGCAAAAAACAACATGTTTTTGTTTGTTCTTTAACATTGTGTTCATATATTTTGAACATCTTCCAGAACTGTTAAATGTTCTGCAAAAACATTTAATGAGAGAAAACTTTGGTGCACGGATAGTTCAGTCTAAATCACTCCAACCAGAACAATGAACAGGCCTCCCACTTTTTATCAGCCGAGTACTACTACGGCAAACATCCTTTCAAATGTACTTAAATGCATCAGTGCAGTGTGTCTTAAGCAGAAAAAGGTTTTCTTGTATGGAAATTTCAGGAGAAAACAACTGAAATGCTGTCCATTGTAGTGACCACTGTGCACGAAAGGGTTCAACTTAAATTAATTTAAAAAATCCATATCTGTCCTTTAAAACAAATATAACACATGCAGACAGACTAGTATAATTCCACCTCAGGGAACAGGACTCTGTGGACTGTCCTTCTCTGTGACCCCCTGAACAGTAAACACATATTATCCTCGCTCAGCCCTAAACAAAGAGCGCGGAGGGATTTTAGAATAAACCTGGACTTCCACACTTCCACACTCTGGAGCTCTGTTCCTCGTGCATGTTCACACGCTCCAGGCTTCTTTGTTTTGGTCACAACTCATGAGGAACAAGTTTAGGTGTAGTAGACAAAAAGCGAACTTTAAAAGGGCAGAAATATCACTTTACACTCACGTTTGGTTTTGATTCATGGTTAGATTTTTTTATTTTTTACATAAACACGCCTAATTTGAGTGCAATACTGACACCTCTGAACGTGTCTTAGCCCCACTCATTGATCATGGTTTGACTTGAACTGTAGGTAGACTCAGAAATCACATTATAATCAGACAAGAGCAGTGTGTAAACATAGACTGTATATATAAATGGACATAGTTAACACTCGCCACTCCAACTGACCTTGGCTCCCATTGACTTGCATTGGAATATTGTTGTCCCTCTCTCTGTAACTGCTGCCTTGGGGTCTTAAAATGTTCGTATTAATCCGCTTTACATGGTTCTTGTGTTTTTTCCCCGCTATTTTGCCTATTCATAAAACAAAGCCTGGCTCCAAATTCACCCCAGATTGCGAGATTTATTTGAGCGGCGCTGAACACTGTGGGTGACGTCACTCTCGCTTAGTCCACTTTTTATACAGTCTATGGTGTAAACTTAATGATTTATGATGGGATAACAACCACAACCATGGCTCAGGTGGTTCAAAAGTTCAAAGTCCACTTGTGTTTTTAGGCAAGACACTTCAACACTTTGATTAAATGTGGTGTGTTTGGTTTGGTTTGTTGTGATCAGTGGAGTTACAGCCTCACGTCCATCAGTCTGTCCCAGGGCAAGTGTCTGAAGAGACTAGAGACGGTAGTTGTGCTTGTAATGCGTATGGATTTCTGTCTATGAACACAATCCTCTTCACAGTGACTAACCTCTCTGCGTCTCTTTGTCTCTTTGTTGCAGTGTGCCCGGAGCAGTGTAAGCACGCCTGCACCGACCAGGGTGAGTGCTGCCACAGCCAGTGCCTGGGCAGGTGCTGGGAGCCCCACAACGACAGGGCCTGCTCCGCCTGCCTGCACTACCAGTACGAGGGCCGCTGTGTGCCCCAGTGCCCCCCGGACACCTACATGTTTGAGGGCTGGAGGTGCATGACGCTGGAGCAGTGTACCCACGCCCACCTGCCCGAGGACGCCCACTTTGTCATCCACGACGGGGAGTGCATGCTCGAATGTCCCTCGGGCTTCACGCGCAACGACTCCGACCGGTAAGACGCTATAACATGCGGTATGAGCAAATACGGTGATAATGTGGCTTTCAGAGCGGGGGAGTACCTAGCTGGAGGATTAGTTTGCTTTGATGGAGAGATTAGAGCACCCAAAGGACATTCATTCAGATACAGAGGAAACATCCACACTGATCCAGGCCCTCCTCTCTCAGAACACAGAGCTGCTTTCTGATGACCGTTGGAACCGTGTCATGATCTCGACTCACTGTAAACACACGAGCTGTTTTGTAAATGCCTCTTTTATTACTGTGAGCCTGCTCGTGTCTACTAACATTTCAGCTTCAAAGGAACTTTCGCACATCATTGTAAATCATAAATTAGATGAGATTTGGCCCCTGTTTACAAATTTATAGCTCGGTAACAGTTCTTGAATTACCTCTACATGTGCCGCATCTGTTGCCTGTGTCCAGTGTCAGTAAACTTATAAACCAGATTTAATAGAAAAGACTAGGCAAATGTAACTACATTTTAATGAAATGTGTAGCCTAACCTGTCATGTTCACTTTAAAGGCAGGTTCAGAAATACTGCCATGTTTTTGTAGCAGGATATCACACTTGAAAATGTGTGATTGTTCTTTGACAGGCCTTTCCTTGACCTAAACTTGATCAGACCTGCTCTCCTCAGGAAGCCTTGTTCCACTCGACTTGACCGTAGTTTATCTGTCTGATTTTATACGGCTCTCAGTATTCTGTCTCCAGTGCAGTCCCGGAGGTGGGAGCAGTGCAGACTAAAGGCCCAGGAAAGACCCAAGCACCTTATGTGTGCAGTGAACTTATCAGTCTGGAATGAGGAGTGGGCCGAGGGAAAGTTCAGGCACAACCCAAACTGCACTGAAAAAACATGCATTCTTCATGTATTTGTACACTGAGGTCTAAGTAGTATGGGAAATTGGCTCTAGAATACGTTTTTTAAATATTAGATGAACTATTTACTGACTTTATAAGGAGCAGATGGTTATTGGGAGATCTGTGTGTGTAGAATTGTTTTGGGATGTCAATGTCAATGTGAGTTTTTTAGTCAAATCTGATCAGTTTAAAGGGAGAGTTCGGGTTTTTTGGCACGAATCTGTACATCCCCGTCAGCAGTGTCGTGCATCAACACTGACTTACCTCCCGACAGCGTCCGGTGAGCTGAGATCTTCCCCGGTTTTGGTGCTGACGAAAGTGTTCGGCAAGTTGGCTCGAGTCATGAAAATAAAGCGTTTTTCTTCTCAAAACAATAAGTGTACCAAAGAGTGATACATTTGCGTCACAAAACATGAACCACAAAAAAGTCAGACCTTGTAATCGCTTGGTACTATTTTCTCTCCGCTCATATCACTCCGCGCTGCCGCCAGGTGAAGCTGCGCCTGTTTCACTGTGTTTTCTGCTCGCAAAGTTAACGACAGCATGTGTGACTACGACACCGACGATGAAGACACGGCCTTTAGCACAGAGCCAAGGGGAGATCTTTATGAACCCGAATATACTGATGCCCAAATTCACCAGATGGAGGTAGAACGGGCAGAGAGAGAGAGGAGGGACAGAGTGGGATAAGCTGAAGCTGGATTTTTGTTGCATTTATATATATTCTTATATAGCCTATACAAGCTTATATACTTATCGCTGTAGCTCTCACCTTAGCTCTCTCGTGTCGCGGCTGTCAAAAGTCTGAGCACATAAACAATACCAAACTACTGAAAAAAGTGTTGGATTCATGCACCTGGCGGCAGAGCAGTGATATGAGCGGAGAGAAAATGGTACCAAGCGATTAGGGCTGAAATGATTCATCGAGTTAATCGATTAAATCGATTAGAAAAATGCATCAATAATTTTTTTTTGCCTCGATGCTTCGTTTTATTTTCATACGCTCGGCGATGGCCGGAACCTTTTGTGGTAGAGGTAAAGTTTCCGCACGACCACTGCACTTCACTGTACACACAACAGCGCGGCCCCATGGATGTGTAATAAGAGCATAACCTCCTCGCGGTACGCTCCGGTACGCCGTGCCCCCCACATCTCCCGTACGCCGCGCACTCCTCATCTCCTCCTGTACGCCGCACACTCTGCGCGTGGATCGTGTCTTGTCGCGTACACTCCGTGGACCGCGCTTCCTCCTGTGCGCCTCTAAACCAGAACTCACACCAGGACTAAACCAGGTCTAAGCCAGGTCTAAGCCAGGTCTAAGCCAGGTCTAAACCAGGTCTAAACCAGGTCTAAACCAGGTCTAAACCAGGTCTAAAACCAGGACTAATCCAGGTCTAAAACCAGGACTAATCCAGGTCTAAAACCAAACAAGAATTTGCAGGAGTTGGTTGCTACATTTATGTAGTTTTAAAAATCTTGACAATATCAAGTAATCCAAGGTATTCAGATTACGTTACTCACTTTAAGTAATTACGTTACAAACTACATTTTGGGGTCTGTAATCTGTAGGGGAACATTTTAAAAGTCACCTTTTCAACACTGATGCTGCAACATCTAAACAGAAATCACCCGTACATTACATCAAGAGGAAAAGAAACCGCGAGGTGAGTCAACCTGAGCCCAGAGATAATTAAGTTTTTCATGTCCAAAACACGTGTATCTGTCAGTGCAGGTGGTGTGGACTTAACATGTGCAAAGTAGACGCGACAATAACAAACGATTACTCGATTATTCGAACAAAATAATCGACAGAATAATTGATTACTGTAATAATCGATAGCTGCAGCCCTACAAGCGATTATGACGTCTGACTTTTCCCCCATTCATTTTGTGACGCAAATGTATCACTCTTTTGAACACATATTATTTTGAGAAGAAAAACGCTTTATTTTCGTGACCCCAGCCAACTTGCCGGACACTTTCGTCAGCACTGAAACCGGGGAAGAACTCGGCTCACCGCACGCTGTAAGGCTTATGCAGCCGCATGTAAGGCTTACGCGGGAGGTAAGTCAGTGCTGACAGGGACGTACAGATTCATGTCAAAAAACCCGAACTATCCCTTTAAGATACGTTGATGCGTTTGACATGAGCAAACTCATAGGGCTGTGTAACGTGTGATGTGCTGCTGTGTTGAACATGCCTCTTCACATAATTCAATTCTTAAAGGTGCATTATGTGTGTTCTAAGGTCAAGGGCCAAGGAGATGTTTTGCAAGGAATGTTCCCAGTAAACTTATCTGCTTTGCATGTATTCACTTACAGGTGTTTTGTAGCTGAAAAAATACCTCGAAAAACAAGAATTCTTACGATGTGCAGGCTCCTTAACTTGTCTCACTTGTCTCCACTGTGATAAACAAGTGCATTTCCACACTGTGCAACATTCAAGGCAAAGCAGTTACACCGAAAAAGTTACACGGTACACCTTTAACCTCCAGAATTCACTGAGCTGTAGAGGCTGCACTAGCACTGATTAATGATTGGCTGGAGACGCTGGGGTTTAAGTCGTGACCGTTCATTTTACCTCTGAAACTGGCGGC